>JBAMBO010002060.1:0-57351 GCA_037044535.1 Lordiphosa magnipectinata | reverse complement strand
ATACCGAAAAGAACCTGCCGGTTTTTGAGAATCAATATTTTTGGAACTAAACCGAACCGACAAAACAAACCTTATTTTTTTTTTTTTGGCATTTTCACCATTTCTTGTGTCAAATTTTTAAAATTTTCAAAGGAAACGAAGGTCTATGTCAACTCTTAGATTTCTAGGATAAGCGGTCTTGGCTGTGGGTTGATAATCAGGCAGTTAGTCAGTCGAGCCTAGAGATTTATGTACACACCTGATCATATTAATAGGTACACACATCAACTCTGACTTTAAGGTAACAGAAAACAGTTTTATTCATTGTTTCAAACTTAAAATTTGTTCTCATTGGTTCTTAAACTATTTGTTTTTAATAAAATAAACTTAATTGTAACATAGAATAATAATATAACATAAAAGAGATCATTTTGTGTTTCAGATATGTTTTCAGTGTGATCATAATAATAGGTACATTCCAATTGTTGGTAAGAAAAAAAATTTTAATTTCCATTTTGTGTTCTTTTTTTAGGTAAATTAGTATTTCCTAACTTAGTATCCAGTGTATCCACCTCTATTTTTGGCCACTTTTAATAAGAGCCTGGCAGGTCTCTACTGGTGTCTCATACCACAGTTTTTGGACACCTTCCCATAATTTTTGTTTATTTGAAAATTAATGCTTTGCCAATTTCTTTTTTAAGTCTCGCCACAAGTTTTCAATGGGGTTAAGGTCGGGGGATTGGCTTGGCCACTTCAGAACGTCAACTTTTTGGTCCTCGAAAAATTTAGATAACAGACTTCATGTGTGTTTATGATCATTATCTTGCTGAAATACCCAACGTAATGACATATTTTCCTCAGCATACGGTACCATAACTGTTTCCAATATGGATTTGTACTCTTCAGCATTCATTTTGTTCGTAGTCTGATAAATTGGACCTACGCCGTACCAGGAGAAGCAACTCCATTCCATTATATTGCCACCTCCATGTTTGACTGTTTTTTTTGTAAACCGTGGATGGAACTCCTTTCCATTAGGGCGTCGAACATTGCTTTCACAGTCATTCCCAAACAAATTAATCTTGGTTTCATCGCTCCATAATATGTTTCTCCATTTTTTCTCCCCGGTGCATCCTACCCAGTCTTTGTGGTCCCTTGCAAAAGTTTGCCTCATGGTGATATTTTTTTTGCGCATAGGTGGGACTTTTCTGGCAATTCTTCCTGGTAGGTTGGCATCTTGTAGTCGTCTTCGGATAGTTGGAGCACTAACTGAATTCCCAATTTCGGCTGCAATAGCCTTCGATGACTTAAATGGGTCCTTTTTGCTCAAAGTTACTGTGTAGTGGTCAAGGGTTTCTGTTGTTTTTTGTGGCCTTCCACGGGTTTCCTGTCTTGGTTTTCTTTCTAATGCATTTTTAACAAAATTATGAGACCTGTTCATTAATTTGGCGATGGCTCGTAAAGATTTGCCTTCTTTTCTCAGACTAAGAACCAATCGAGCTTCTTCTTTGGTACAATGAGAATTTCGACCCATTTTTTCTAAAAAAAATAATTATTTAAATCTCTGTATTGACAGGAGCTATACTTAATTTACCTTTAGTTACCAAAAGATCACTGATTACAAAATTATTTACTTGATACTTGTGAGAAACGGAGACTGTACCTATTATTATGATCAGGCGAAATGTGTGGTGGACTCGCAATTTATAGCCCCTCTTTCAACTCTTTGTCACAGTGTGGCCAGACATTGACAACAACAAAAAACCAAAAATTAAAAAGTTGTCAACACTAAAAGTACGAAAAAAACCATCTATAATTAAAAAATTCCGGTGTGTACCTATTAATATGATCAGGTGTGTATATAGATATTTCGAAAATCCGTTCTTAGTGACGCTAGATGCTACAAATGGAGTCTGCTGGATCAAATTCAGGTATACAACATACAACATTTGATATGGACGTTGATGACTCAGTCCCTTGGATGTTCCCAACTTGGAATTGCACAAGTAATGAACATTTAAGGCAAATTCTAGAGCATTGTAGAGCTTAAATCTTAACAAGTCATAAAGTTCCAAATTATCTGTCTAAATTGGAATTGTATCGCTATAACTTTTGGTAGGATTCCCTTGAAATTGAACATTATGAAGTTTTGCTTATGACAGAAAGGAAACAAATGCACACCTAAAAATACTCTTCAAAAACCACAGAGATGATATAAAAACTTAAAACTTTTGTAATGCCCCTCTTTTTATAGATGGGTCAGCCCGAGCCCAAACACATGGATCGCATGTTTTATGCTTTGGAAACTTACTGCGAGAGTCTCGAAGAAAAAATAGTGCCACATTTGCCACTGCTCATGGATCGGTAATTAAAAAAGAGCAACCCAATTCCATGTTAAACTCCATGCCAACTCTACTCTTCCTTTATTTTATAGTCTCTTTGCTACCCTGGAGCCCCAAAATTCGATTCGTGTTCGCGAGTCAGCCTTGTCGGCCATCTCATCCACCGCCGTGGCTGCCAAGGAGCATCTAATGCCATACTTTCCCCAAATTGTTGATATACTGAAAGTATATCTGGTCAAGGAGTGCCCAGAGGAGATGAATCAATTACGTATTCATGCCATTGATACTTTGTCCTCCATTACCCGTGTGGTGGGCAAGGAGAACTATATGCACTTAGCCGATGACACCATGTCCTATTGCCTGATGATGCTGGATGAGGGTCCCGATGATCCAGACTTTCGACGTGCCATCTATGCTCTGATGGGATCCCTTTCGGTTGTGGTCAATGAGAGCATGTCAGCTGTATTTCCCAAAATAATGGATCGCATTGTGGAATCGGTGATATCATCCGAGGATGTTTTGCCCAATGTACAGGACAGTGCCACGCGTAATCTCCACTTGGACGCCTTCTCTTCTGCTGCGGTCAATAATGTTGAAATCGATTTGGACAATACCGATGATGAGGATGATGATGATGATGATCTGGATGGTTTCCAAGTGGAGAATGATTATGTGGCTGAGAAGGAGGAGGCCATAACAGCGCTTAAGGATTTTGCTGTCAATACGGGCAATGCGTTTGCTCCCTATCTGCAGTCGGCTTTTGAGAATGTCTACAAGGTGATTGACCATCCACAAGAGATGATACGCAAGGTGGCCATTGAAGCCATCTGTGAGTTTGTGATCGCATTGAATCGCATGGGCGATACTTCAGGAGTGAGTCGTGCCTGTGAGATAATCATGCCCAAGTTTTGCCAAATCATGCGCGGCGATGATGAGCAGACCGTGGTCATTCATCTGCTTGAGGTCTGGGGTGAACTTTTCAAATCGATCAAACGAGCGGCGATTACCTCACCGGAAATGGCCGAGGTAATCTTTGGCTGCATCAAGGATGCTCTTAATAATAAAATGGCATGTCAATTCAATGAGCCCGGTGGCTTCGGGGATGAGGAGGAGACCGAGGACAGTGAATATGACGAACAGTTGATCGAGAATGCTGCCAATTTGTTGCCCATGCTTGGATATGCACTGGAACCGCAACAGTTTGCGCTGTACTTTGGACGATTATTTAATTTCTTTACCAACAAACTGGTGAGTAATTTTTAGTTATTTTATATATGGTTGGTTCTTCTAAAAATATTCTGTCTTCTTTATGATTAGGTGTATAGAATTATACATTCAATGAGCACGGTTTTAGTTTTTGATTCGTACTGACTCGCTCTTGTCGAGCGATCCTGCTTTTATTTCTAAATTTCTTATCCCTTAATTTCTATTCTTAACTAAGGCAGTATTTGTAAGACAACTGCTTGTATGTAAATATAAGAATGCGCTCGTGAAAGGAATACATATTGCCTCACATGATGCATGCGGATGACCTGTGGTTGATCCTTTTCCAGTGGTGTCGCTGCCGTTATTAATATTAATTGCTATTACAAAGAATGATAGGTTTATGATATGTAACGCAACGTTAGGATCGTGATCCGAGTCTCATGTTCAAGTTTGAACATAATGATTTTGTGAAGGAATAACAGTACCTTATCATTTTTCCAGTCATTTGAGGTGTAAAGTAGTTCCTGGCCGAGGTTATAAGTTACGAATATCTTCGAATTCGCCTGCTAATGTTATGAGCTGACCCAGAGTACTGAAATCGGTACGTTTGATATACATTTGGTAATCAGGGAGGATATTTTCATAAAGCCTGTCTAGTTCTTTCTCCGCGTCATACCCCGCGTGACGCATTAGCGTCCTTAACTCAATGAAATACTCTTTGAACAATTCATCTCCTCGTTGGTAACGGCCGCGTATTTCATCCTCTAAACGTTGAAAATAACGAGGGGGGAGAAAAAACTCTAAGAATTCTTTTCGGAACTCTAACCATGGGACCGTCTGTAGTTGACTCGTCCGAAACCAACGTAGAGCTTTGTCGGTCAGTACCTCCGACATGGCCCTAGGGAGACTATCTAAAGGGATGGCGTACGACTGGGACCTCTCTTCTATTTCTTCTATGAAAGGCAGGGGGTTGGACTGCCCATTGAACCGGATACCCCATTTTCGCATACGTTCCGCTGTTGTCACGTAAGAGGTCGGGTGTCCGCCTCCTTGGCTCCCTTTTTGGTCTGGGGGGGCGCTAGACAGACGTGACGAGGCACTGGTGTCACTGCGACGCGTCTCGTCTGAATTCACCGCGCGGTTCGGCAACAAAACCGAAGGAAGGGCAGCGGTGCCTGCCGTAGAAATTTCTTCCCCTTTGACAGCGCCATCTAGTACGGGAATTTTTAAGGGGGCCTTTCCCGACTCCGGTCCCTGGCCGCCTTGTTTGTGTGGAGAAGCCTCTGTGGGACCAGAGGCGTATTGCCTCTCCAGTTCGGCCAGTCGCGACCATGTCGAACGTGGGAACTCACCAGTTTTCAGCAGCTCTGCGAACTTCTTACGCAATTCTTCCACCCGGCCGTTCCCTTCGAAGCCGAATTCGGATGCAAATGCGAGGAGTTCTTCCTTCTTCAGTGAATACACCCATTTGACGCCCACTCCCGGATTTGAGAGGATGGGCTGGAGTTGGTCACTCTTTTCGTCCAACGTCATCGTTCACCGTATGCGTTCAGTCGCTAACGCGGAAACGTTTTGCCTGTTTCGGGAGACAGGCTTTATCACTAAATGTGCGCTCGTGCACTAGTTATACTCTTATACGGGCGCTCTTCTCCTTTTCCAAAACACGTGGTATCGTGCTATAATTCGGGCTGGGGTACAGACTATGCTAGGGCTTATTATAGAATTTTCCCACAATTAAGGCACAAGACGTTGCGGGGCTTTAATCCGCAGGGTGTTGATTCCAATACTTGAAAAACCAAGCTGCCTCCGGTCCCTGCTCGGGCGCCACTTGTAAAGTAGTTCCTGGCCGAGGTTATAACTCAGGGTTCGCCAGGGGTCCTTATAAGAAATTTGTAGAAGGAAGTGGGACTTGTGGATAGAGTGGGGTGTCCGATTGTGCCAAAATAAGGGGATTCTCGGTGGATACCTGTGAATACCAGAAATCGTAGAGACGATGTGTCCTTGCCCTGGGAAATCCTCGGTGAAAACCGGAGGAGTTACTAAACCTAGAGGCCGGAGAATCTAGGGGGCGGTACTCGGTAGAAACCGGAGGATGAGCCTAACCCAGAGACCGGAAATACCGGAGAGAATCCTCGGTAGAAACCAGAGGGATGACTTGACCATGGGATCCTAGAGGGGGGGATCCTCGGTAGCTACCGGAGGAATAGCTGGACTACGAAAACCTAGAGAGTGGGAATCCTCGGTGAAAACCAGAGGGTATACTTGACCAAGGGATCCTAGAGGGGGGGGGGGATCCTCGGTAGCCACCGGAGGAATAGCTGGACTACGAAAACCTAGAGAGTGGGAATCCTCGGTGAAAACCAGAGGGAATACTTGACCGAGAGATCCTAGAAGGGAGGGGAATCCTCGGTAGCCACCGGAGGAATAACTAGACGGAGAGATCCTAGAGGGGGAGAATAGCTACGGGACACGGCACTTGGCAACGGAACTACGGTAAATATTTTCGGTTAATAACACTTCGCACGCGCACTTTATGGGAGCCGAGAGAAAACACTCAAAATTATATTTCCTTTCCGAAGGGTTTCATTCATTTATTCTTTTCCAATCGTTTTATCCTAGTCTACAAATGTTTTCCAATTAACAACATCAAAGTCCCTATGCTGCACCAGCCCTATTCATGCACGTGTCTTACCAGTTTTCCCACGTTTTCTTTTCCTTGTCAATATTAATTCAACTCGGTGTGAGCGAAGACAGAGAGAGAGCGCATGTTTTGCGAGTGCGGCTGTAACGGAAGTTTTGTCCTCAGCTGCGTGCGCATTTCGTTTTGTGGTCTGGCTGCCGAACAGCGAGGTGATACACTTACGGTAAATTTGTGAGCGTCGACACAACGGAATGTTGTTTTCCTATACGTGTGCGCATGTTGTTTTTCGTTGCCCGGCTGCCGTGTATGTATGTATGTATATAGTGATTGGCAAATGGGCGAAAACGGTAACCTGTGCGTAGCGTTACTTTAGCGGTCAACCTTGTGAGCATGGTCGTACTTGTGCTGACTAAAACACAGTTGGGTAAACGCAAAAACTCAGAGAGATTTTATTATCCGCTTCTTGCGGTGGATAATGACCAGCTTAAAACTAACTTATAAACTCTAATGTGGCGTTGCCAAAAGGGTGACGTCACAGAGGCTTAAATTCAATATTTTTGAAGACAAGCCAGTAACATGATTGGTTCTTAAAAGTCCAAAGCCTTTTTCAAACCGCCTTATTTGTAAGATTTTGCAATATGGAGAGTTCTATTGAAGGTAATACCAAAATTGGCAGCAGAATCAATATACATTATCTGTATGGGGTGTTTATTAAAATTTTACTCAGATTTTTTGTGCCCAAACTTCAATTGTAAATGACGACTTAGACTTAGACTTGTATTTAACAAATCATTAGGCCCATTTAGTAGATTATTTCGAAAATTTCCACAAAACTTTTGACATCAAAGCCCTTTGGTGCAGTGCACACTTTGCCACAAAAGGTCTCAAGTAAATACCGCAAAATTACTAGATCCGTATTTTTTGTGTTTCTATCGATAGCTGAAGGTGAATGCAAGATGTACCGCAAATTGAATTCGTTTAAACTCCAAGGAATGAGAATTTCCTCACCTAAGAATTTTCCTTTGAGTATCGCCGTTTGAATCACATTGATCATCAGTTTTCTTGTGAAATAGGCTTTTCATTTTCTTCATTTCCTTAGAATTTCTTATTATTTCTCTTCGTTTTTTAAATGATTCTCTTTATTTCCTTAGATTGTCATGAAGACGGGTAGATATTCGGCTAAATAGAAGGTGTACATCGAACGGTCCAAAAAATTTTGGGTAAATGTTTAGTATAGGTCCATCATGGCCCAAAATTTTGAACAAAAAAGGTCATCGATGTACTACGAATTATGAGGAATTTACGTGCAGAAAACAGAAAAGCGGTTCTCTTGCAATTGAATTTCAAAGTTGGCATTTTTCCACATACAAAATATGTGTAATCGCATGTGCTTTTCGAATAAGGTGTTTGATTTAAAATAAATTTCGTGCAAATTTTCTAAAAGTTGGATATTTACCCTCTTTTAATTCGCTTTCGACTGTGAAAAGGGCGCTCGACACTAGATGAAACTTCTCTAAACCACCCGACCAATTTGAGGTATAGTTCAAGCCGCGTTTTTTTTAATGTGGTTTCACATGTGCTCAACAATGTGAGATGGTCACTGCAAAATGAATGTTATTGCCATGTAAGAACAAACATACCAAACAAAGGATACGCTTAAGACCCTTCTACTGCGTCCTCCTCATCCAATCCTTTCTCCTCCTTCTTCAATCCTTCCACCGATTCCTCCACTTCCACTGCTTTCTCTTCCTGTGTAGTTTGTGAAATGTTATAGATGCACCACATACGGAGCATTACTTTGTATGTGGTGCATCTATTTATTACCTCTTCAAAATGAACAACTTCATTTATAATATTTTCTTCTGACGGGTCATAAAGGTGCCCAATAGCCAAGAAAATCGCATGTATTCGCTCTGGGTGCGTTTTATAGACTTTTTGAAACTGTAATTTCGCCAGATATCTAAAGTAGTGGTCCTTTTTTCTGCCAAAGTGAGGAATCGCACCCACATCACAAAGCGGCAAATGTCCTGAGTACTAATTTTTGAACCCGCGAAAAAGTATTTTTCCACACGGATTCGATGTAACCGCACTGTCTCCTGGCATGCTTCTTCTTCTTCTTTCGGTCTAGTTCAACGTAAGCCCAGCATCTGTACATCAAACCGGAAGGACGGTTTGTCAGCTTGCACATATTTCCGCAGTTTGGACACAATTTTTCTTGACGGATGACATTGTGTTGACATAAGAACTCCATTAACTCATCCGAGCTCAAACTCAAAACACTTGAGCAAGAATACTTGCTCCCCGTACATCGCCTATTTCTCAGCAATATTCAGAATACTTTGACAAATTTGCACGAAATTTATTTTTAATCAAACTTTGAAATTCAATTGTAAAAGAACCGCATGTGACCGCCAACTGTTTTCTGCACGTAAATTCTTCATAATTCGCGGTACATCGAGGACATTTTTTTCAAAATTTTAGGCCATTGATGGACCTATACTAAACATTTACCAGATTTTGAAATTAGCTAAATTTATATCTGAGTTTAGATTGTCATAAAGACGGTTAAATAGACGGGTAAATAGGAAGTGTAGAAAAAAAGGGAGCGTTAAATCTGCGTTCGTGTGTTCCAGCTGTTCGTTTATCCGATCTGACCACGACTTTGTAGTCATAATTTGGCATAATTTGCTCCAACGAAGTCTTGAACAGCCTGATCAGTGCATGCTGTTCATGAAGATGAAGTAGTTACTGCAAATCATGGATCTCTTGGCGCCGATTAAGTTGTTCCTCTATATTGCCCATAAAGTATACACCTATCCCTCGCTTTGCGTCGGGGATACGTTCCAAAAAAATACGACGCAAATTGAAACGACGCAAAGTGAATTAGGATTTTCTATAGCAAACCATGTAAAGTTCGAAGATGGGTTCCAGGGTTACAAAAATACTACTTTTTAAAAAGAAAATTGAGCAAAGTGATCATTAAAAAAAAACCAAAATACCATTTCATTTTATTACATATTATACATATAAAAACAAAAAGAAACTAATTCATTTAAAACAAAATAAATTCTTCAATTACATACTCAATTATGAAAAATAAAATTAGAATTGATCACTCTCTGACGAGTCTTTAGTATCTGTAGTCGTAGGCCGGCTTTCTTTAAAAAAAAATTGGTCCAATGTTTGCTGAACATTTTTTTTTTTAAGCGTGAAATACATTTCCTTGTAGCAATTGATATTCGTAGCTACCGCCTGGGACACTTTAAGACTCCTTTCGCTGTCGGGATCGTTTTTAAATAAAATATCCATACCTTCGTCAATCAAACAGATCGCTTTGGAAATTTGTTGGGAGGTTAAATTTTGTTCTTTTGAGATTTCTATTGAACTGTCAGAGTCATCTTCTTCATTAGCAATTTGCAATTCCAGTTGCAAAAGTTCTTCGTTGGAGAATTCTTGGTTGTGCGAGTTTAGCAATTCATTTATGTCAGTCTCCTCCATACCTTCAAAATTAGACTTTCTAGCTAAATTAGAAATTTCATGACGAACAGCTGGTGTATCATCAACTTCTACAGTGCATTTTCGCTGAACACATTCAGGCCATATTTTGCGCCAAACACCATTCATGCAAGATGGTTTAACCTCCTCCCACGAATCGGATATAATTTTTATGGCTTTCATAATGTTAAACTTTTTCCAAAACTCTAGCATGGTAGGTTTATCTTGTCCATCAGTCTCACTTATAAGAAGTTGAAAGGTTCGTCGAAGGTAATAACTTTTAAAAGTCGATATTACTCCCTGATCCATGGGCTGAATAACTGATGTCGTATTAGGCGGCAAAAATACAAATTTCACGTTTTCTGACAACTCATCAATGTAAACTGGGTGGCCAGGAGCATTGTCTAATAAAACCAAAACCTTGAAGCTTAAGTTTTCCTTTTTGCAATAAGCTTTAATTTCTAGAATAGCACATGTTGAAACCCAAGCAATGCTGTGCAGATTTGCTCGAACCTTGAATCTCTCAAGCCAGCCCTGACTAGCTTCAAATGTTTCATTCTTGGTTGTATTACTATCACTAGCATTATCGCTGGATACTGCTTGACTTTTTATGTCATCAAATATGCGTTTGGCTTTCCTCTGAATTAAAAACATATTAACGACTTCATCCCAAAACAACGCACCATCGAAAATCTAACGACGCACAATGAAAATTAGTTCTAATTAAACTTCGAAAAAACGCAAAACGAAACGACGCAAAGCGAGGGATAGGTGTATTTGTAAGAATTCATGGTGTGTATCTTTAACAGGTTGCAATATTCCAATTCGAAGGTTAATCTGGCCTTGAATCTTGAATGTCAGATCAAATCCGTGTTTTTGGATAATGTCTGCCCCAAATGAAGTCATTTGAAAACAGCCATTGTATTATGGAGTATTCACTAGAAAATGTTGTGATTCTAATGTATCGCCTCGAAGCAATGAATACAATGGCTCACTTGGTGGAGTCAATACTAAAAATTTTAGTTTACTATTAAGGCAACAAACATTAAGCTAACTTCAATGCGCCACAATGCCCATAAACAATGTCCATTGGACCAATGTGAACGAAAAGATGCAAGCTGAAATCCATTGTGCAATCGTATAGAAACGCTGCTCGATTCAAATTAACAATTGATGCATTTCTTGTAAAGCACAGATCTGTGAGATGAGCTCGACGATTTCTCATTGCTAAACGATTCGATTCACGGGCTGCCACTCTTTCTTCTTGTGTTTGCGAAACACGAATTCGGGACATCGGGGCGCTTCTCTCGTCCTTCGTAATGTTACAAAACGTAATTGCATTACGACTTTGTTGGGAGAGATTAGATCCTCTCGCACACAAATCAAACAAATCAACAGGTTGACCGACTAATCTGTAATGTTTGAGACCAATCGATTTGTCAGATGTCGCCATTTGATCACTTTATTTTTGTTTACATTTCGGTTTTCTATGCATTTGGATATCTTTTTTGGATATCAATATTATGGTTGTGCAAAATTATGTAACAAGGAGAATGAATCATTTCCGACCCCATCAAGTATATACCTAGTACTCGCAATTGTTTTGGTACACGGTTTCTCGGTTATAAAATGAAAACGAATGAGTATTTTTCAAAACTTTTTTCTTCCTTTTTATTCGGTCACTCAATGGCTACAAATCGTAGAACAACTTATTTGAAATGGCCGCTTTGTGCCTGCCAGCAACGCCGTAGTCTCTATGGACACTCATCGATCGCATTACGCGCCTCATGCATTGAGAAATTGTCCACTGCTCGGACAAGGGCGCTCTTCAAAGACTCAATATTTGGGTGTCGAGTAGAGCAAGCCCCATAGCCTCGAGAACAGACCACAGTTTGTAGTCCAATGGATTCAGGTCTGGGCTACCAGCAGCCCAATCTTCCGTAGAAATGAAGTTTGGTACATGGATTTTTAGTCATGTTTCAGTCGTTTTTGCCTTGTGAGCTGGAACGGAGTCTTGTTGAAAGGTCCTCCACTTGTTTGCAAATAATGTGGTGTTGAGAGGCTTCACAAACTTTCCAAATCGTCGGATTGATACACTTTCGACGAAGTTTTAACTCTTTTTTTTTTCACAAAAATGGAGCTTGGTGACCCCCTCATAGGCGACTCCTTACCAAACCATCACATTAGCCGGACCTTTGACATTTCTGAACTGTCGGAATGAGTTCGGACGCTTGTTTTAATGACACATCGTAACGTTCTATCGATCTGTTTGTTGTTGACCTCTATGGTGAACATTTTCTCGTCAGTAAACAGAATTCGCGCATTGTTCGCGCACTGTCGGTGCAATGCTTTCGATTTTGTCTTGTGTTTTTGTTTCAATGCTGTGGTGAGCAAGTGTCTCTTGTATGCACTGAGTCCCAAGACACGATTTATGATGCTCGACATGTTGTCCTTGCTGATATTCATCTCACGAGACAGGATTTTCTGCTTGCGCAGTTGATTTCGACGAATTCGATCTTTCACAGCTTTGATGGCTTGTGGTGTTCGCACAGTGCGCGGACAGCCGGATTTCACGCGGTTTTTATTCCATCAGTATCCTCAAATAATTAGTTTTAGATTTTTCCAAGTATATGTAACTCTGTGTTTAGTGAAACCAACTGTTCTGACTCTGTCCCTTATAATCTAACCCATTTTTGTGCAGCACAAGGCAAAGAAAAACGACAGTGCAGAGCAGCGCGCCTTTATCTATGGCGCTTTGGCCGACTGCTGTGAACCATTGGGCAGCTGTGTGGCCACCTATTTTGATACCCTTTGTCCCCTGTTCATTGATGGTGTGACCGATACCGATGACAAGGCGCGACAAAATGCATTCTATGGTCTGGGCGAGCTTGTCCTCTATGCCGAGGAAAAGTCCTTTGGGTAAGTCAAGAGTCAAAGTTGTGTAATTTGCATACCATTTTTCAAACTCTCTTGCCTTTTGCTTTCAGCTCTTATCCCCCCATTTTGCAAGCTCTCTCCGAATCCATTGTCAGGGAGAAGTGTCCCTCAGCCATGGATAACGTGTGTGGTGCGGTGGCGCGTATGATAATGACAAATCACCAGCTTATGCCTCTGAATCATGTTTTGCCCGTTTTCCTAATCAATTTGCCACTGCGTGAGGATACCGAGGAGAATGATGTGATAATTAAGGCGTTCCAAGTGCTCTTTATGCAAGCACGTCCAAGTATCGAGATCCATATCGAGCGTATGCTGGAGGTTATCATTCATGTGCTTTATAACAAAGAAATTGCAGATTCACAGAGCAACGAAATCGCCCAGTCATTTGTCAAGGAGATACGCCAACACTATCCGGATAAGTTTATTAATGTGTCCAACAAAAGTCCGGAGATTTACAACTTTATGCAGTCTTTCTAAGGAACGTGTCATCAACTAAGATTGTTAGCTCATTGTTAATCCCGCAGCCTTTGCTTTGTTAGAGATGAAGTGCTGCCGCCTCTCATTCACACACACATAGATATTTATCAAATACTCTCGCCCAAATCATTATTAGAAAACAAATACAAATCTGAAGTAACATCTTCGGATTTGAACTCTCTGTTTTTAAACAAAAGGTTTCCGTTTTTTAAATTTGTAATTTTTCCTCCCAAGTGAATTATATTGTAAAATTTTAGTAATTAGTCTGAAAGTAAATAAATAAATGAAGAAAAAAAAGAATGAGAATTGTTTAGGAAAAAGAAGTTGAGGAAAATCTAGTGGAATCTAAGCCTCATGTTCAGTTTAACTTTTAAACTGCAGTCCCAACAGATTCATCCATTGCCAAAGAGCTGATATAAACATTTGCCTGGATTGCAGTTAATCAGCCACAAAAACTTTTGACACCATAATTCATTACGAGCAATTTAGTAAAACCCGCCACAGACAAAAACAGAATTTGAATTTCTCTGGTCACACCTTAACAGCGATGGCAATTTATCGATATGGGTTTAAACTGGCTTAGAGGTGAGCGCGTGTGCAAATTTTCCCTCTCGTCACGAAAGTTTCACACAGTTAAAAATCTCTACGCACGATTCACGCTCATAATTTTTGGAGTATTTCGCGTCATGCACGATATCGCAGACGCGCAGGACCTTCTAATCGCCACCTTTGCTGACGGCAACGCTATCATGGCAAGAGACGGGTATATTCTCAAGAAGTTTGAGAACTGGGCATGCCGGTGGAACATTTCTTTAAACCAGACCCGGCCGGACGTAGCTACCACAAGCCGAAGTCAGTCGTGTTTTTACGCAAACGTGAGCCGAACTCATGATTGTGTGTATCGGTGAACATTGAATTGCAAGTAAAACGGCTGTAGTCTGAAGAGAGCTCTTTTGCACACCAACACAAGCACACTTTTTTGTCCTCTCCATTTGGCCGGCACTGATTTAAACCCATACGCTTAGAAGGGACATTAGCCCTGGAGTATTCCTACACGATGAAGTCCTTCCGCTAAAACACAGGGCATAAATACCTAGGTGTGATGCTAGACAAGCGACTTACGTTCAAACAACACGTCGCTGAAGTAGCTGAAAAACGGCGAACCAAGGCGTCAAGGATGGGCTGGCTTCTTAACGCCAACAACAAACTGTCGCTCGGCATTCAGGTTTATGGCATAGCGGCACAAAACCCACCTGAACAAAACAAGGGTTTTTCAAGCTAGAATACTAGAGTGGTACTTACGCACACGCGACATAGAGCAAGATTGTGTGGTCCCTATGGTTGGCGAAACCATAAACAAACAGGCAGCGCGATACCTGGATAAAGTCGCATGACACCCAAACAGCCTTGCAAGAAGACTCCTCAGAAGACGAAGGATCAATGGGATCAGGGCTAGAAGAAGACTCCTTAGGATCCAACCAACTGATCTGGCTGAAAGAAGGATCTAGCTATAACATATCCACCTATTATAACCCACAAACTAACACCCACCTGTAATTATAAATGTTAGACGTTTAACTGTTTAAAAACACAGTTAACATTTTTTAGATAAACTAGTGTAAAAATTTAAGGAGGCGTCACGAATGATCTCGCACGATAAATTATGTATCTCCATAAAAATAGATTTTACATTGATTGGAAGAGGGCTCCGCGACTGGCACGTGTTTGACGTGTCTGCATAAAACAAAAAAAAATTACTGTATATGGACAATGCATTGTCCTTATATTTTGTATGTGGCCTTGCTCAAAAATCCAATCCGAAATCGCTTTGTCTTTCCTGTTATTGGCAAGCCATACATCGAGAAGGGTCGCATGGCTGTACTCAATCTTTCCTAAAAATATGAAAATTGACGTAGAACGGGCAAAATCGGGCAAAAAGTGTTAATAACAAGTTAAAGTGCACACTTTCAAGAACACATTAACATAATTACATTTTGGCCGAAAGTGGGCGAAAGTTAGTTTTAACTCCACAGTGCACAGGTGTTTTGGTTAGGTTTTCTCTGGCTAAGGACGTCACAAAAAACCAGTTAAAAATAAACATATAACATATAGAACACACTTGTAACATATTATTTGCAAATTACATACCTTTAGCTGTATTTTCCATATTTCACACAAATTTTTTGGTCAGCAGCTGCCAATCGCTTTTATTGCAAAGTTGTGGTTTATTTTCCCGCTTTTTTTTTTTTGGTAAACAAACAGAAAAGCGAAGTGCAGACTTTGCAGCCCTGGTAAAAGCTCACGGTTGCATTTCGATAACTTTTGTTTTTTGAATTTTGGTACTTAAGGTATCCACTTTAATAATATATAGCCAAAATCAAAAAATTTTGTCATGAAAAATTCGACTTTATGCCAAAAATTTGGCCATCCAGCCTACTGTGCAATGTTACAAGACTTGCAATCAGGGATTAATACCGGAACCGTTAACCGACATAAACCGTTTTAAATCATGTACCGGAACCGATGCTATTTTTTTAATAGCAACCGAAGACCGTTTACCGGAATTATTGGAACCTGAACGAAACCGAAACGTTGGTACTGGTTCAGTTACGTTTTTTTTATACACTTGAAAAGTGTATTATTATTTTGCCCAGGAGTTTGCAACGCATAGAAGGAATCATCTCCGACCTCATAAAGTATATACATTCTCGATCAGCATACCGAGCTGAGTCGATTGAGATTTGTCCGTCCGTCTGTTTGTCCGTCGGTCTGTTTCTACGCCAACTAGTCCCTCAGTTGTGAAGCTACTGAGCTGAAATTTTGCGCAGAGGCTTCTTTTAGCTGCACTCTGCTAATATGTCGGATCCGCCGGATCGGCTGACTACTTCTTGTAGCTGCCATAGAAACGATCGTTCGAAAAATGGATTTTTGTGAGAAAAACTTTTTTGTTTTGAATGTTAGCGTTCTTAAACTCTGTCCCTATTAAAATTAAATGTTTTCAAACTAATCTGCGAAGTTTGGTCGAAATCGCTGACCTTTGGAGCGAGCTTTTGTAGCTTTTTTCAAGTGTATTAAAACTTCGGCACAGACGAAATTAGCTTGCCTTTCTCGTTTTACCTTGGCATAGCGCGTCGTAATTTTGGTCAGTTTTTAGGAACGCAAAGAATTTCCCTCTGTAAAATGACCGATCCTACACAGAAAAAAATAAGATCAGATATTTCAATATCATATCAGTAATATCAATATCTGCATATCAAAGTGAAACTATTTAATATCAATATGAACCTGTAATACCATATTGATACTAAAAATATTATATTGAAATGTGAAATGATCAAAGTGATATGAAAAATGCCCTAGTGATATGATTTGAGAATAAAGTAGACATCGAAATTCTGAAAGTAGAAAAAACACACAGAGTTTCTCAAATCAAAGAGAGACAGCAAAAGTCTATCTCGAAAAAAGCAAAAACAATGCTCATTGATCTGCTGTCGCAAGCGCGAAAACGAGTGCCGGTCGTTTTTTCTTCGTGAACGTTCCGAAGTTGGCGTCCGGTCTGCAGCGAACTTCTAGCTTCTTCTTGCGAATTTCGTCATTCGATCTGTGCTGGCGCATGTGAGAGGTAAGTAAAAAAAAAGTGCGGTGGGTAAAAAAAAAATGTAAACGGTAAAAGTGAATAATATGTGAATTGCATGTGTGTATTTTGTTGTACTGTTGTTGTACTTGCTAATTAATAAATTGTACAAAGGGTATTGCCTTTACTCAATCGCTAATAGTATGCACGATTATAATAGACATACTCATACATACATATTTTGCGTGTTTTTTCACTTTGAGCTCTCTACGCAGTAGAAGTGCGTGTTTAAATATGTACATATGTATGTATACATATTTTGTGTCCGCGATGCGTTTTTTCATGTTCTGCCCTTGAACGTCAAACAGCAGACAAGCACACATACATGCATATGCAAACATGCGTACATACAAATGTACATGATATGTATATGTCTGCTGTTTGACGTTCAAGGGCGGACAAAAAAGCACATGCTCAGCCTTTGCTTTCGGCAGATTTCGCAAACATGCACAAAAAAACTTATGCGAGTTTAAATATATTAATTTTTTATAATTATACAGTTTAAAATGAAAGATATAAAACTCGTTGAGCTGCTAGAAAAACTTGACATTGACAATTTGGTGTACGAAAAGTTAATTGGTAAGTTTTGTTTTGAAATAATTCGTCTTCTCAAAATATTATTTTTTGACAATTTTTCTAGAGTGTGGATTTAACTTCGACCGCCTTAATTACATTTCTTCCAGCGACAAAGAGCAGATTTTTAAAGAAAGATAATTGTCATAATAATTGTAATATGTATTATAAAAATATAGCTTTGATATTATAAAAATAAAGCATTGTTATTACAATAATGCCCTTTTGATATTTTAAAAATATTTCATTGATACTAAAACCATGTCCTACAGGTATTTTGAAAATATAGCTTTGATACTATAATAATATATCATTGATATTAAAGAATATCAAATTGTTGATCTGAAAAAATATCACTTTGATGTGTTCGAAATGTCAAAGTGATATATTCGAACATATCATCTGGGTATTTTTCAGATGAAGGCCGATTTGATAATACAAAATATCAGATTGATACTAAATATCGTGATCTTTTTTTTCTGTGTAGTACTGAGGGCGTTCGAATTTTCCTTTCGTCACAGTATTTCATATAATTAGAAACACATTGGCTTTGATGCTCATGTGCTTTTAGAAAGTGTTTGTATTTATGTGAAATACTGCGACGAAAGGAAAATTCAATCGCCCTCAGTACTAGGCTTAACTATCGGCCCTGTTCCGAATTCCGAGTCGGTTTTCGTGTAATCGCTTGCAAGTGGAATTCCAATTGAACATGGAAGTTGACAATCATATCTATGATTACTAGACAATACCTGATCTAGTAACCGCATGTATGTATATTTGTCACCTTCTATACAACGTTATTCAATTCGACTGCACAATACTACGAAATTCGGAAATTGTTCCAATTTTTATATCAAAAGTTCCTAAAAATTAGTCAAACTATTTTCCAGTGTGCACTTAGATTAAGCACCATCTACAATATTCAGTATCTTTGGTTCAGCTGTTAGGCTGTGCCAAAGTGTGACCAGATTTCGTTAAAAAAGTAGCATTTATTTGTTGTTGCCGGGGAAACACTTGGAGTAAACAATTTATTAATCTAATGACACATATCAATACGGTGCTGTCGCTGTTATTTCTTCATTTGCTAGCCACTCACTGTACTCCCTCTTCTAATACAATGCTGGCTTCCTTGATCAAACCGGGACTGTTTCGGCATGTGAAATGCCGCAACAACATGTATCCTCGAAGCGATATTTTGCGCTATCAAGTCCCAGATGAATTTGTTTTCTGGTCCACTGACTACAAATGTTACTCTCCGCCGTGCTATACAGCACCGCACATAGGCGGCCAGATCTGGGCAGATCCTCCCTTGCCCAGTGAATCCTTTCAGCCGCAATGGCAACACAATGACGATGATGGTGTTAATCGTATGAGCTTCCACGGTGCCTATGAGCTAAAAGATGGCTTCCCCTTGAATCCTATGGGACGCACAGGATTGACAGGTCGTGGTTCCTTAGGCAGATGGGGCCCAAATCATGCCGCTGATCCCATTGTAACACGCTGGAAGAGAGATAAGCAAGGCGAAATTGTAAGCCATCCAGTCACCGGCAAGTGAGTATATGAAGAAAGCAAACTCAGGCAGGATTCAAAAGTTTTCACCTCTTAGAAACATACTCCAAATGGTGGCCATTCAACGTTCAGATAACAAATTGTGGGCCATACCCGGTGGCATGGTTGATCCGGGCGAGAATGTGAGTGTCACACTTAAAAGGGAATTTACGGAGGAGGCTTTAAATTTCACCGACAAGGCCAATATGGTGGAAACTTTTTTCAAAGAGGGTGGCGTACATGTGTACAGCGGCTATGTGGATGATTTTCGTAACACGGACAATGCTTGGATGGAGACAACGGCATTAAATTTCCATGATGAGCAGGGTAAACAAGTGGGACAGCTGGAATTAATGGCTGGCGATGATGCCACAAATGTGCGTTGGACTGATTTAGATGCGGAACTGAAATTGCATGCCAATCATGCGGATATTGTAAGGGAGGTGGTCATTAAGAGAAATGCACACTGGTAAAAGATGAGATGCATTTGAGGGATGGGAGAATTTAGATGCAAGTTGTGAGTTTTTGGAGTACACTTGGCCCTCGCTTAACACGGGGGTTACGTTCCTAGAAAACCCCGTGTTCAGCGAAATCGTGTTAAGCGAAACATGGATTCAGTACAAAATAAGGGGTTACGTTCCTGAAATTCAAAATTGACAACAAAAAATAAATTTTTTTGTTACTAGGTATATGCCTGAAATATATATATAACATTCATATTTTCAAAATTAAAAGTTGGTATTACATTAAAAAAGTTACTTCATATAATTAACAGGTTAAACTTTTTAAAAACTCAAAAATGTTAAAAAGTAAGAAGATCATATGTTTCTATTTATGTCAATTTTGAAATGCATTTGGTGGCATTTATAGTTTAAGCCGTTTTTTTTCAACATGTTTTCTCCTTATCAAAAAAATCAGTAATTTTCGATTGTTTGGTGGCTTTTAAAGCTTCTTTTTAGTACTCCTTACAAGGCAAAAGTATTTTTTCCAACTCTCTCTTTAACTTAAGTCGTCGTTCGATGACCGGATCTGAATTTAATAAGCACGATTCCAAGCTGCTAGCATATGCGAATCCTTCTTGTAGCTTTTTTATCGTTAAACTAATCGGATCGTTTTCTTCAGAGCTGCTGTCATCTGATTTCGAATTCTTTGATTCATTCACAGCAATCTCAAGCAATGATTCGTCATTAATTCCTTCATCTTCAAACAACTCTTGCACATCATCGAATGCCATGTCGTCGAAACGATTTTTTTGTGCCTTAAAGCCGGGAGCTACTTTTTCATTCTTTGATAAAAAAGTTCGATTTGGCATTTTTTTCCATTAAAGTTCAATTTCAACAGCATTGAAAACTTGGTCAAGCAAGAATTCCCCTTCTTCAATGAACCCCTGAATTTCATCTGGGTATTCGGTAGCAGCTCCATTATCGGGCGATGCCGCTTCGCCTTTAAATTTGATGCTATGATTGGAGAACCGTTTTTTAAATTTCTCGAACCATCCATTACTAGCAACGAAATCTATGCTGGAAATGGGCTCTCCATTTTGCTTAAGCAGTTCAAAAATCGTGATTGCCTTTTCCCGAATGATCCGCTGGCTTAAAGGAATCTTTTTTTCGTAGCCATTGTCAATCCAAATGTCAAGTGCTCTTTCTGGTAAATTTTGTAGATATAGATGACCCAATCAGTTTCATTTTTTTTGATAGTGCGAACTGTTGCCTCATTCAAGTCAAGGCTTCTTGCAATTTCCGTGGCAGTTTGACCATTGTCTAAGCGGTTTAGAATTTGTATTTTTGTTTCTATAGAAATGACTTTTCGTTTTAAAGGAGTTCTGTTCTTTCTTTCTGCCATTGTTAAAGCTGAAATTTATATATTTTATTTATTAACTTTTTGATTTAATCAAGCTGTACCAACTTTTTGCCCCATCTTTTTGCGATATTTTGCAATCGTGTAAGAACGAGGTTTTCAGCGTGTTAAAAGGGGGAAGGTAGCAAATTTGTAACCGTGTAAGACCGAGTTCGTGCTAAACGAGTCCGTGTTAAGCGAGGGCCAAGTGTATACTGTTTAAGTACAGGCTTGATGTGAATTCCCTTTAAGCTTTCCATTTGCTAAATTCTGAAATAAATGTTTCCGACTCCTTTGTTAAGGATTTGAACTCTCGATGCCACATATTTTCACATATTCTGATTATCAGTATAATTTATGCATAGTTTAATATTAAATCTCTTCAAATACTTCCAATTACAAAGTAAAAATCACAATCAGCAGCTACTCCTTAAACACCCATAATTTAACTTTCAACTTATTGGCGCCTTCAAGGAGTTGTCCACCGGAAAAGTGTTATTATAGTGCTGTATAAACTCCGTACATTGTTCCGCTGCAAAAAACAAAACAAACTTTGAGTTAATCCTGATTCCACATAACTGGAAGTTCACTTACTTTTGGGAAACGACAGTGTCTCGTATGATCTTAAATTGCGCATTTGAAAAAATCGATAGACACTATGGAAAACCAAATCATCTTTGGTTTTAAAGGCAGCCTCCAGAAATTTTCTAGCTGGTACCTTATCCACACCCAAAGAGTTTTTGGCCAAACGAAGTGCATCTATGACCTTACCCTGACCCAGCATAACTTCAATGATGATCTAAACAGAGAAAAAGAATATTTATTATTAATAATAATAATAATACTTTATTAAAGATCAAATAATAGATGGGTTAAAAAATGCATACAAGATTCGAAAGATTCAGTCCTGTTTTTAGAGATGATACTTCAATTGGAACATCTTCTGTTCTAACTAGATTTTTAAATAAGAAAATGAAATATATTGAAGTTTTGTGACACCGACGAATTTGTTCGACGAATTTGTTGTGCTCAACGAAATGTTTGTCGTTAGTGGAGGTGTTCGTAACAGATTTTCGAACAAATTCGTGTGTTTATGCGCTGCTTTATCTACATCTTCTGGAAGTGTGTAGCCCAAAACTTGCCAAGCAAACACTGCCCCAAAAGTCTTGAACTTCATGTCACATGTCAAATGAAATATTGTTTTTTACTCAAATATTGATTACACAGAGCTACAAATTTCGAAAAATTGTAATAACTTGGGTATTGGCATAGCGTACGCTGTAGAGCCGGTAGCATATAGCACTTCCTCATACTTGGTTTTCCTCGGGGATCCCCAAAATCTGAAGTTATGGCCCAAAGACCGTTAATTACTCATTTTGCTTACTTAACTTGAAAAAACTCGCGAATGGACCATCTGATTTTATGTAACTTTGCTAATTCTGATGGCGACGAGAAGATTCTTATATATTATATTCAATGGTTTTAGAGATTATACGCAATGACTGAGAAACGCAGTTTACAGATCTGATATTTCGAACATTTTTTTTATAGCATTTTTTATATTATACCTTCTTTAAGTTTAGCATCGCTTATTTTTGGGAAAGCTGCGCGCAGTTGAAGAAATGGTTCGCCCTCTCTATTTAGTCGTTTCACAAATTGCTTCATGTATCCAAGTTTTAAGTGTAGAGGAGGTAGAATAATGTCTTCAGCACCCGAACAACAGTAATAATCTTAGTCCAAAATTGTCAAACAAATATGTAAACATTTATGTGATTGTATGAAAAACTATATTTAAATTTCCCACCAAACTTTAGCAAAGTATACTTTTCGGGGCATTAATGTTAAATCAATCAATTTTCTGTTAACACACTTAAAAAATATACTAGATTGTCGAAGTGTGCTTAGATATCCGCGAATACTCTTCTTCATTAGGTAACCAAATTCGACGAGAGAACATTTGTTCAACGGAGAATTAAATGGACTCTTATAATAAACTTTAAGGAAAAATCGCATAGTATAAAATAGCTAAACCAGTGGTGGCCAAAGTGGGAATTTATAAAAAAATGTTGAAAATATCAGATCTGTAAACTGCGTTTCTCAGTCATTGCGTATAATCTCTAAAACCATTGAATATAATATAAAAGAATCTTCTAGTCGCTATTAGAATTAGCAAAGTTACACTGCTCGCCACTTGAATAGGACACCTCTAAGGTCGATTTTCTATAGTTAATTGCTGCAAAACCAAGCAAGTTTATTTAAATGTAGTAATTAGACGAAAATTACAAAATTATTCAAAAGTTGTAAGTATACAAAAAACATTGTTAACCAATAAGTAACAAATTTTGGAGTCTTCATTTTGCACCATTTCCTATTCAGGACACTTTATCTAAAAACCATTTAAGAATATTTCAATCCTTTTCAAATAATTTTCACAATATTACTAAATAAGAAATTACTAACATGTTTTTAAACCAAAAAAAGTTTTTAATAGTGTGTTGAGCCTCCTTTTTTCTCCAAAACCTCACACATTCGGTCTGGAAGGGATGCATACAATTTTCCCAAATAATTCAACGATATCATCGAGCCCCATGCTAACTTGATAGCTGCAATTAGTTCGGGAACGCTCGAATATTGCTGACCTGATCCATATACTTCACGTGTTAGCCATGCCCACACATTCTCAATGATATTCAAGTCCGGTGAATAGGGTGGCCAGTTTAATAACTCCACGTTTTGGCTTGCCGGGCCGTATGTATAGAGGCATTATCATGTTGATAAATCCATTTTAGATTTGCCAAAAAAAGAGTTTGGAAGTGTGGAAAGGCCTCTTTCAATATACCATTATAACACAACGCATTCATGGTAGTTGGAATAAATTTAAGCTCACAGGTGCCAGGTGCCATAATAGGAAATGGCCCCCCATACCATAATACCTCCAGCACTGCTGTGCAACTTATCAAGATGGTGTGGTTCTTTTCGAAGATCATGAAAATAGTAGCTGTAGCCATCGGGGCCTTCCAAATTAAACTTTTTTTCGTCCGAAAAGACAACACGTTGCCACTCCGAAGTCCAGGTGACATGTGCGCGCGCGAAATCAAGGTGTTGTAACTTCCGAGCCGGGTTAAGAGGTGGCTTCTTCTTGATTTTTAGTCTCTTCAGGTGTGTAGCATTATTACTAACACGACGCATGGTTGTCAAACTTGCTTTAACGTTGCATTTTTCCCTTATCTTGGCCAAAGAGTCGTGCGAATTGGAAGCTTCTCTTAATATAAGTCGCTTGTCCGCGATGGTAAGCACACTGTGGGTGCGGCCCTTCATGTTTTTACCATAATTAGCCTCATTATTTAAAAAATTTGTTATGGCGTGACAGCTTCTGTCGACTTTTTTTTGCTATTTTGGCAATAGAAAGGCCAGAATCCTTGTAAGCTTGGATTTTTCCTTTCTCCGACTCAGATAATGAAGTGCCACGCCCCATTTTAATTTTTTTAAATTTTATATACAATTCAATTAAAGCAAAAAGTTTAAGTAAACCAAAATTTGTGTGCACGTGTCAACGATACCGACCAAATAAAATGCATGTTTTATTCAAGTGGCGCAAAAATTTCATTGAATTTTTGCGAATGCTCACATAAAGTGCAAACAACTTTATAACGGTTCTATTCCAAAACTTGGAATATACCAGAAAGAGCGAAGAATGCTTGCACAAAGATAATATGCAAAAAATACCGTTATTCTACCATTTCGTTTTCGAGTTACGAGCAGTTTTAAAGAGAGCATACAGGGTGTCCTATTCAAGTGGCGAGCAGTGTACATAAAATCAGATGGTCCATTCGCGAGTTTTTTCAAGTTAAGTAAGCAAAATGAGCAAATAACGGTTTTTGGGCCATAACTTCAGGTTTTCGGGGTCCCCGAGGAAAACCAAGTATGAGGAATTGCTATATGAGACCTGCTCTATAGCGTACGCTATGCCAATACCCAGGTTATTTCGCACTGTAGCACTGTGTTATTGTTATTTACTGTCAAATATTGTTTTTTTGACAGCATGCTCCTTTAAGTACAGTTTATACTATTTTTCGCCGCTGAGTTTCGTATCTCAATGTGTTTTTTAGAAGACAAATTCGGGGTTAGTTCAACACCAAGATATGTAAATTCCGAAATAACACGCATGGGTAGGCTTTTGTACACCCATTTTTCCTCATACTCAGATAAAACTTTTCGTTGCTATCAAGGACCTCAACTGTACCTGGAATACGCTGCTGGGCAAAGAAAAATGTACTAGCAAGTGTGAAATATAGAATGTTTGAAGCCACATCTCGGTCAATCATGCTAAATTCCTAAATACGACGAAGTGGAGAAGCTTCTTCGTTTTTTTTTTCTAATGAAGATTATATTTCGATTACAAAAGAAATTTATCTTAATATTTTTAAAACAAAATGACAAAAACTCACCTCATGCGCCTGTATTTTGCCCAGCATATCAACAGCCACCTGAGTTATTGCCGTATCCACATCCGAGTGAGCCAACAGGTAACAGGCCACCGACTTTGATTCCATCAGCATCGAATAGCTAACCAGACGACGTAGAGTGTCAAAGCTGCGATTGCGTATGAGCTCAGCTATAATCATTTTGCTCAGCTCTTCTTGGGCGGCAATGTTAAATTTATTTAAGGATTGCAGGTACAACATTAATATGGTCTCCGCATAAGGACGCTGTGCAATGGTCTGAAAGATCTGTGCCATATCGGACTGTTCAATCAGCACAATGGGCGGAGGTGTTTGTTTCGTGCTAATGGTCTTCACATTCGAGGGCTGAGCAGTTTGATTCTGCAACTCTAGTTGCACCCAGGAGCTAAAAAGGATCAGCTAGTAGGTTAACTGGCTTAAGTATGAATCAAAAATTGTAAGCTTACGCATAAATCTTGTTAATACGACTAAAGATGGTCTCCAGCACCGGCAAATGTGTGCCTTTGTATTGATCATCCACCATTTGGCTGAGAACTTTAAGCAGCATCTGTTTACCATTACTGCGATGCAGCAGGAACTCGGTTAGACGTATACGATCCGAGATTAAATTGCACAGAGGATCAAGGCAAAGATTGAGATACCACATGCAACCCAGTTTGGCATCAATAACAATATTGGGCTGGAAGAGCACCCAGTTAATGGAATCTGTGCCACCATAAAAGAAGAATTAGTTTCGAGTTTCAGCTTAACTCTATACAAGAAGCTTACACAATTCGCACTGCAAGATTTGGCCATCGGGTGAAAGGGAAGGCAGTTTCAGGCCAAACGGTTTAATGGAACGTGCTGTTGTTATGGGTGAATGATGGGTAACCTCGTTGATTACTTCGCCGCTGAGATTGATATCAAACAGCAGTGAGGTGCCGGTGGCCTGATGATGTACCACTATCAGATTATCCACCGTGTTAATGGCAAAGCGTCCCTTCAAACTGAGACGTAGAATATGACACTTGCGTGGTGCTAAACCGGGTCCATTCAACAAATGCACCTCTACCTCCATCAGATCATCGCTAATATTAGGCTGTAGTATAAGCACAGCCAAGACGCCATAGACCTGGCCCAGTGTAACTTTACTCTCTTGTACCTCCCTTTGGGGATGACCCACTGGAAATTAAATAAACAAAATATTGAGCAGCGTTTTTGGGGTTACATTTTTGTCTTACTTACAGTCCACTTTGGGCAATTTGGTAATCACTTTTTGCTTGACCAGCACCGGCACCAACGAATTCCCCTCGGTGGTACAAAGCAAGGCCACCTGTGCATCACAACACCAGGCAAACCATTTGATACTTATGCTCAATGCTTTGACCAGCTTCACCTGTCGCTTCTCCGGCACCACCGCATATATTTCCACTCCTGTATTTGAAATTAAAGCCACCTCCCGATTGTGCACCCAAACAAAACCAAAGATCAAAGTCTTCACTTGATGTGTTATAATATCCTGCAGCAATGGTTGTTCCCCCTGAAAGCAGACAAACTCCACGGCATTCTCTTTGCGTTGCACGGCCAGAATTTGATTGTCCGGTGAGAACTTGATGGAACGTATGGCACCACCACGATCGCTCATGCAAAAGGATATAACCGTATCTTCATTGGGATTGGGTCCCTTGACCACCACCCCTGTGGCGCCGCCTGAACGTACGGCAAAAATCTGAACGAGAAGATAATAAGTTGCTACTTTATATATAAGTATGTAGATGTTGCCTTGCTCACCTGTTTATTGGAATCATCAAAGAACACATTGGTCAATTGGCTGACGGCATCAAAGCGGATGGGTTGACGCGAAAGCTCTATATAGTGTATGCCATTTGAGTTATCCATCTTTTTGTGACAAATCCAAAATATTGTTTTTATACGCCCCCCTCACTAGTTAGAGATGAGCAGAAAACTAGTGAGGTGTATAATTGAACAGGCTCCGACGAATTTAGCGCAGTGCACAGTGGAATATTTGACCCCTCAAATGTAAATTCAATTAAAAATTTTGTTTTAGACTTGAAATAATTGATTGATACCAAAGATTTATAGATATTATAGATGACGGATGTGAAACAAAATACGATTTTCTTGTGAGCTGACATTGGGTCCCAATTTTTGATTCTCGCTGCCTTTACGAGGAATATATGTATTGGAGTTTTGCGCTACGTGTTAAGAAATGGGTGTTGGCTGAGAGCAAAGATTTATAGATATTATAGATGCCGCATGTGAAAGAAAAAACGAATTTTCTTGGGAGCTGACATTGGATACCAAAAAAAAAAAAAAAGTTTTTATGAGATGCGGTATCTATATATGTAGTGTCTTTGTTGATACCTAGTCAAAATAAATTAATTTCTACATCAAAATTTGATTAACTTACAACAGTGGTATTCGAGAAAGCGATTTAGAATTAATAAGCAATAAAATCTAAATCGCTTTCAGGAATACCACTAATATACAGTTTAAGAATCGAATGCCCCACAGTGCAGCGCTACCAGACTTTACTCCACAGCTATCGATAAAATGCTACTAAATGTTTCACATTTCCCATCCCTATTTTTTATTTAAGCGATATTCACCCTTAACTCTCATCGCTAATATGCAGAATGAACAGCTACCAGCTGTTTGATAAAATTTCATAAATATAAACAAACAAAACAACATTTAATTTTAACTAAATGACTGACTTGGTTGTGTGCCGAGTGTGCTTTAGCACAGAAAAAGGCTTTAATTTACTAGAAACGCCAAGAAAATTGGCTGAGAAATATCATGCCTGCACGGGTGTAGACATAAGCTTAAACTCAGGGGAGGAGGAGGTGGAGGACGAGTTGCCAAGTGGGCTGTGTGCGTCCTGTTGCGAAGAATTGGAACATTTCTATGTGTTTCGTCTTAAGTGCATAGAGGCAGATCACAAGTATCGCACTAATATAAGAAAAATTAAGCAGCAGGCTAAGCCCCTAGATTCCAACGAGTTGCTACTTTGCCAGGTGCCCGAGGAACAGGTAAGTGGTACTAGATATGGCCAATTTTATATAACCAATTTCTACGCTCTTTTTAGATTCCACAGTGCCACAGCCTTATAGCCCATCAGCATCAACATAAAGATCTTCTACCTTATCCCTGTCCTGAAACAGAGTGCCAGCGTGGTTTTAACCGTAGCGACTGCCTGCAAGAGCATTTGCAGCAGGACCATGAGTATTTGCCCCCCAACTTTCACTGTGAGCAGCAGGATTGCAACAAAAGCTATCGTCACAAGGGTACACTGATGATGCATATGCGAAAATGTCATCAATTGGGTCCTGAACTGAAATCCCATGTATGTGAATTCTGTGGTCGAGTCCTAAAATCCCTTACCGCACTCAACGGTCATCGTTTTACGCACAAAGATAAAACCGTGCTGCCGCATGCCTGCGAGGAGGCAGATTGCACGCGTCGTTTTGCCACCAAAGAGAAACTTGAAGTGCATATGATGCGACATTTGGGTATCAAGAACTATAGTTGCCCCTACTGTGGTCTTAGAAAGACCACTAGGAATGAGCTAAAGATTCATATTAATTATCACACTTTGGAGCGTACCTGGTCATGTCGTTTCTGTTCCAAAGTGTGTAATAGCTCTGGCAATCTTAAGACGCATGTACGCACCGTGCATGAGCAAGCACGGGATTATGCATGCAGCTATTGTGATAAAAAGTTTGCCAAACCGGATACAAGAAAATATCATGAAATGACACATACGGGTGAGAAGAATTTCGAGTGTGATGAGTGCGGTAAACGATTCACACAGCCGGCGGCATTGCGTACCCATCGAAAAATACATCAAAAGAAGGAGACTGCAGGCAAAGCAGTTCAAGACGGAGAAATGGACTAGGATATGCCAGAAATGACTAACAGCGATACTCACCGGCTCAGAACGGAACCACCAAGTCATTCAGATCAAAGAAAGAGACTGAAAAGTCCTGGGGTATGTGTAGGACGCAGTATCATACCCTTAAAGCAGGGGCCGGCAAAACACACGCGTTGCGTGTGTGCGTTTAGCTGCGCGAGACCGCGCTCATTTAGCACATCTTTGTTGTTGCAAAAGAGAGCAGTATAAGCTCGTATACTGTCGGTGTGTCGACGTCGCTGCCGCAGAGCTTTGTTCAATACACAGGAGGCTGAGAGGTGCCGGTCTCTGCCTTAAAGTGATGGCTTTCGTGATGGAAAATCGGTCTCCAATAGAACAAACCAAAATTTAATGGTCTTTGCTAAAAACGCATTACAAATTCATTTCTTATGTCACCTAATTTATTTCAGAAGGAATAAAAATGTACAAAAAAGTCTTTTCAAGAGAAGAAACTGATAAATTAAAAGATAACTTGAAATACACCTACTAAAGCATGCAACAAATTGCTTAAAAATAACTGACCCCAAAAAGTAGTCCACAAAAAACTAAAAAAATTTATAAACTGTTTTTTAGATTTGTTACTTTGCGGCGAATATTGGACAATTTTGTCATGAAGTCTAAATATTATCAACATTTACTGAAATTTAACATACAAACTGCTAGTTGCATAGCATCAGACAAATTAGATCGTTATGACTCAACCGATTTTTACAACTTTTGCTTATAGTACAATTATACAAGTCAACAAAATTAAACTTTTTCCAGTATATTGAAGGGTTGGTAGTGATTCTAGATGATTTTCGTGTGCTGAACATGAATCTGTGTTCATCACGTTAAGTTTTTTGGTAATTTAAGCTTAAAGTTGCAAAAAATGTCTATTTAGACTCTTGTTTGGACGCGTTTTGTGGGAAACCTATACTTTTGTTTTGACTCCCTTTGATATTTTCGTAGAGCACTTAACTTTTCTTCTGACCTGAGCGACCGTTGGATAAAATGGGCTTCCACGGCAAATGCTCTTTGCACGTTGCTCCACCGCATGATCACGCCAGACTGGGAGGTAACAAAACTTTAAGACTCCACCTTTTGAATGAGACCTCGCCCAGCCCTCTAGGTTATCGTTGAGCGGAATGACGCTCATTTCAGATACGGGAGTTATGTTGCGCCATCCTGTATGTAGATCTTTGAAAATAAGTTTGAACTTGATCGAATGAAAAACAAAAAGTTTCATACAACAGATTTTCGCGAATTTCCCCAGATTTAGATCGTTCCCCGATCTTAGTATACACTTTCAGCATAAGATAAAACTACTGTGAAATACTCAGACTCATATCTTTAATGGTTTGGGCTGTGTGGCATTCGCCAGTGAGTAAATCAGGTATGTGTTTTCTTTCTCTCCTATGTCTCTTGCAAATTGTTCGCAAGAACAAATAGCAGTATGCGTCGTTTTGTTGTTAGCCACGAACACAAACTAAAATTATTTTTCTCTTTCCATTTCTTGTGGTTTTTGTTGCTTGAAAAATATTCTTTTTATTTGTATTCGTGTCCAGTGTTGCCAGAATATGAGGTGCGAAAGTTGCTAAATTTGCAACAAATTATTACTAGAAATAGCTAAAAATAAAAAAAAAACTTGCTAAAACTCAAAACTTTCAAAATTATTGTTTTTAGAAATAATTTCCAATAAAAACATTAAAAAAAAATACTTTTTAAGGAGTTAAGACTACAAAAATACTTAAACTGCCGTCGGCAAACAGCTCTAGAATCAGAATTTCAAGGTTATTTCGAAATTCGAGACTGAACAATCATAAAATAGATTAGTTCTAAACAAAAATTTGCTAGTCTCAGTTTTGAGTTGATCTAAAGGGAAAGTTGTGATTTCGTCATAATCAGGAAATGCATCTTCTATGAATTTTTGGCTCGTTAAAATGTAACCTTAAAAAGGTTGCCGAGAAGTCAAACAGGGGGCATCATTTGCTATATCTAAACTAAAAATTCTTTCAACCACCGGTTATAAACCGAACCGGTTTGAATCCAAAATTGTGACTTTATTAAACTGTTAATCGAACCTTAAACGAAACCAAGGTAGAGAAAAATGTTGAACCACAACCTGTTACGAATCTTATTTTTCGGTTCGGTACAACAAAATTAAAACCATCTTGAAAAATTGTTATTATCTGTTCAATATTATGCGACAACGAATCGAAATCGTCACGAAAGTATAGTTGATTCTTACTACAAAATCTAAAAAATCGTTTAAGATAAACAATAAAATCGGCACCAACAATAAGCTTTGTTTTTTAGATCCCAGACTACACGTTCAAAAGATGACGAAAGTTATATCTCCGACTTTGACGCTTACCAAAGTGTTTCATATAATAGAGAGCCGACTAAATCGAACATGAAAAATTCAAAGCTATTGCGCTAGCTGTCTTTCAGTACCATCCAATGAATTCTTAGTTTTTAAGCCCTTAAAACTTATTTTGTCTGATCAAAAGTACAGAAATTCTAAATATCATTTTGCATATTAATCACATCAATTTCATTTCTATTTAATTTAAAGCTGAACCGAACCGCTAAAATTTTGCGACCCATTACCATTTGCCAATGTCGGTTTAAGCCCGCGAATCGAAGGTTAAAACAATAGTTGGCTGAATTCTGTTGAACAATTTAGTCCTCACCAAGTTCAACGTATTCATTGGACCATAGTAGTGTCAGAACCCTGCAAATGGGCCTTAGTACTAAAATAAACCCTGATTTGGAACTTTTTCTAATGACAATGCCCTAATTCATCAGTGGCTTACTTCTATTGTACTGAGGGGAAGTTCTTCAGTATAGAATGCTTAGGTGTTATACGAAATTATTCGGCACTATTTTGCATTACTACTACTTGTGAAAATATGTAAAAATATCGTATCGATGATTATCATTTTTTAAAAATATCATCAGGTTTTTGTAATATTTATCACCAAAATATATCGATATATCTGATATTTTTGATATTTTTATATTTCAGTATAAAAATCTTAAACCCCCCAAATAAACATTAACTTTAAATGCATTATAATTTTTTTGAGCTTTTTATTAATTAAAAATAAAACAATAAACTTTTTTCCATTAAAGAACAGAGATCTTAAGGTTGAATAGTTTAAGTAAGGATACAAGAAAAAAATGTAAGGGCTTCATTTCATTTTTTAAACAATGAAAAAGTTAAATTTTCTAGAAAAATGACATATATTGGTAACATGATTTTACCTCCAAAATTCTTTTTTAAGGATTTCAAAAAAACTCTTTGTTTTATATGAATAACGCGTGTCGCAGACAACGCATTTTATGGCGGCGGCCAGCCGCTCTGAAGGAACCGAGCTACCTGGTGTTATAAGGTAACTCATGGCCAATATTGATAACTTCGGTAAAGTTTTTTCCTGGGATTTCCAAAACTCTAAGGGATCTGTCTCCCAGCCAGCGAGTGGTAAATTTTAAAATAGTTTTATTTCTGTTTTATTTTCCTTGGCATCTGTAATTGGCTTTATGGCAATTGATCTATTGTGGGCCTCTAGGAAGCTTTCGTTTGTTTCTAATTCCCTCCCCTCATCGAGTTGGCTTCCGTTTGGACCATTGTCCATTGAGTTCTACAGAAAAAAAGAGCAAATATATTATAGCAAAAATCTTTATATAAATGTCAACAATAAATAATTGACTATCACAGCCCAAAGGGCCAGAGTCGAGCTTCTCTCAATCTCTTCAAACAATAGATTTAGTTCAATTCAATGTTGTGTTAAAACAAAGATAGTTATTATTATAGTCAAGTATATTATGTTTAGATTAATTAATATTATATTAAAACTGGTACTTCAAAGTTAATTCAAAGTGGTGTTAATAATGTTTTTAACATAATTTTACATACTCGTTTTTCAGTGCTGTCTGCCCATACCTCGGTGATAATGTCTTGAATAGCTTCTTGAGCATTGAGCGGCGCTAAATATAATTTTTTAATCGGGGGTCTAACATTGTCGACTTCAGCAGTGTTTTGTTTATTTTGAAAAGATTGAAAACGGTCTTCAGAAACTTTTAGTTGAGTTTCTTTAGTAAGTTTTCCTTCAGCCGACTCTACAGTCAATGTACGTATTTTATTTATCAGTAAGGATATTAATGGATTTACCATGCTAGCTGTGACGTAGTTTTCACCGCTTATTTTTTCTGTTGCGTCTATATACGGACTTAGCAAATCACAAAAGTCTTTGCATATATCAATTTCGTGAGCTGATAGCATGTCTGGCAATCCCTTCATAGAAGTTGATCGTTTTATTAAAACCAATGCGACTTTATTTGAAAGTTTGAGAAAAGAAACATGCATGTCGAGACACGAATTCCACCTCGTGTCTACACTTTGGACAAGAGTTTTTATTCGACCTTCTGTTACCCCTTCGTCAGCCTGTAACTTTCGCAGCATGTCCATGGTTGCCGGACTGTGTTTCAAATGAGTAACAATTTTCTTCACCTTATCCAAAACTTTTGAGAAAGATGCAATATTTTTTACCACATCATCGACAACCAGGTGAATTGTGTGAGCAAGACAAGAGACGTGTTTGCCTTTTCCTACAAATAGACGTGACGCTGCTTTCATGTTGTTAGCATTGTCCGTTGTAAGTGTTCTCTACTTATACCGATCTATTTGAAATTCACGGCAAGCAGTCTCTATTAAACTACATATATTGACTTAATTACTTTTGCGCAAAGGCTGCAGGTGGCATTATGTGCGTTTATGTTAGTGTAAAAGCTCTTTGCCGCGCTCATCTTAACCAACCACAATATCAAAAAATATATTTCCAAATAATATCTATATGCGATATATCAAGAAAAAAAATATTTCGATATAAATATTAATTTTTTTGTAAAAAATATCGATATATTGATATTTTGATATATTATCCACAAGCCTACAAAATAGCTCAAAATTGCGAAACATAATTAAAAAATTACCAGATTTGTAGCTAAAAGCATTTTCAAATAATTAATAGCATTTCCACTTAAAAAATTGCTAGATCTAGCAACTAAATAGCTAAAATGGCAGCACTGTTCGTGTCTAAGCCGCCCTAAGCTGGCCCTGGGCAACTCTGATCTATTCTGATTCACTATTCATTTTATCACTAGGCTTCCACTCTCCACTTTTTGTGAGGTTCAATAAAACACTTGTTGGACTTTTTTTTTTGGGATTCAGAATGTAAATAGCAATAGTTTATATTGTTGTTGTTGTTTTTCATTTTCTTTCTCATATTTTCAACTAAAACAAAATGTACAAAAATTGTTGTTTAAATTAATCAGCATAAATGTCTATGTGTGTGTATATATATATATGTATATATATAATATTGTTATTATTTTATTGTATAACTAAAGTGGATTGATATTGTGTATGTAATACATGTATGTATGTATGTATGTATATATGTTAAGAGTGATTGATAAAATGATATGATGTGCTACCCAAATGTTGCTCTATTTTGTATGGTTTATGTTTTGCTTTAAAAAGTCGTTGTAAATATGTAAATATATATATATATATATATAGATTCTGTGTAGTGTATAAATATGTATATTCTGTGAGCTAAGTATGTGTGTGTGTGAATGTGAGTGGGTTTTTGCTGGGTACCATTTCTCTTATTTGTTTTACATTTTTCAAAAATGTTAAATTGGTTTTTGTTAAGAACATAAGAATATAGCATATTTTTAGGCTAAATATCACCCACGATTAAATCGTTGCTTATGACTAAATAAAAACTAGATTTATTAAATACTTAAATCAAAGACACAAGTCAAGACTATGAACTATATATAATATATATATATGCTATATATTTATGTATATGTAAATCTCTGTACTCTAACATTTATGGGGTGTATATATATATAACGTAAGCTCGCTGAACATTTCCTTCACATTTAATTTGCCAATTTTTATTTTTCTTTCACTTTGTGAAAGTTTTTTAATGTTTATTTAAACATAATCCGAGGGCACTGTGCTGGTGCTGGTTTCATTTATGGCCGCCAGTCGTGGTATGCCCGCTCTGGCCTCACCTCCTCCTACCTGATGATCCCAATTGGGCAACGGTTGCGACATAACATTTAGGCCTACAATTTCATAGGCACCCTGGTTGCTGCCACTGGCGCCACCCGGCATCGCAGTCACCGAGAGATCCGAGTAGTAAGCACTGCTTGGTGCCGATGAAACGACCATGGGAATGTCTTGTTCGTGGGATTGGAAATTGTATTTCTATGCCAAAAAAAGGAAAGAAAAGAAAAGAGAGAAGAGATCATTAAATTTTATGATGAATTAAGTCATTTCATTTTCTAGTAAAATGGAAAAACAAACAGAAAACAGTAAACACTAACCTCACCGCACTGACTGTAAGCGGTATTCTGATACGAAGGATTCGCCGAACGCACCGACTCCCTATCCAATTCTGCATACAGCGCCTCACTGACACCCACCGGACTGTAGGCATCATCCATATGGGTATAATGATTCTCGGCCGGTGATGTCGGCGGTGGACCTATTTGATCCGGTCCGGCCGATGAGCGACGACTGCCACCCAACCAGGTCCAAACGCCTGAATTGCTTGTGGGACGACGTATGCTATCCGCTGAATGTTTAATGGAAATGGGTGAACGATTTTGGCCACCATTGCGATTATTGCGACACCACCAAGGCTGAGGGCGACCACCTGTAAAAGAGAGAGAGAGAGAGAGATGGAGAACTGTTACACTTTGCGAAAAAAATCAATCTAAAACAAAGTTTGTATAACGAAAGCGAGGCCAGGTGTATGTGCCTCGACCTGAAAACATCAAAGTCTAGCCAGCGACTGAAAGGATGTGGCTCTCTTCTCCTTAGCTTCGGCATGCGTTCGGCTAGTGTATGTGTAAATAGTGAAATGTCTTCGCCCCCCAGGTGGTACTGGGGACAAACAGTGATCTAAAACACGGTTCCCCAAGCAGAGAACGCAAAAATGTGACTGTGTCTCTCTCTAACACACAGTGAATCATGACTTCGGCAAGCATTCGGTGTGAATTGGCGAGTATGTTCGTGCCCCAGGGGCTATCGCTGGGGAACTCTGATCTAAAACAAAGTTTGCCAAGTCCTAAAACTAAGAGTGTAGCTCTAACCTACTTCATCAACCGCTGGCCAGCGATTGAATAGCTGAATTGCTCTCTTGGCACTTGCCTCGGCATGCGTTCGACTCGTGTTGGTGTGAATTGCGAAATGTGTTCGGCCCCTGCGGAACAGGCCCTGCGAATTGCTGATCTAAAAGCTAGATTATAGACCCCACAACGGCGAGAGCTATAGTATTATGTGCGGAAGTCTGGTGATGGAAGACATACAAAAATGTCATAAAATGTCAAGTTTCTTTCTAAAAAATACATCTTAACTCCCAAACAATTTACAGACGATCCTACCTGAGATGTACCATCACACAATCCAAGCGCATTTCAAATATATGAACGAAATCATGACATGAGCTTTTGGGTACCTGTAAAAATGGTGGTTTCTGCACTACTTATAGCGACGAAATCGCAGAGCTTCTAAAAATGGACAGAACTGGCCGCGGAACACGAAGTAAATTTAGACCTAACCGAAACTAACACCTGGCATAAGAGTCAGTCCAAACTACTGGCTTTAATACACGAGAGAGCGATTGAGGCAAATGTTAGACGAGCCAGCGAAAGCTCCTCTCGAGAAATGGGCTCGGAAAGAATAATTACACAAAAAAAAAAAAGATCCCCGTAGAAAGGATATTCGAATATCCCCTTTAAGATCCCCTTTTTTAAATATCCTTTTCACATGTTTCAGCTCCTTTGGATGAAGAATTAAGATCAATAAACTATCCTTTTTTCTGTCATATCCTTTTTAAGTGAAAACGATCCAAAGGAGCTTTAAAAAAGGGTGAACTTATTATTTAGGTTGAACTATTTTGTTATCGGCAAGCGATAGCCCGATAGCGAGCAAGTCAAGTATGCCCGTTGGTGCGATAGAGAAAGATATATTGCGAATTGAAGCGAACACACGCGCTTATGCATCGCCAGCTCTTTTACAGCACTTCTTGGAACTAAAGTGGTATGGCTCCCTGGAGAAGCTCACTTCCTATTTTAACGCCAGTATAAAGAGCCCGTTTAACCGGAACCTCTTAATGAAAGTTTAAGACAGAGATGGGAGCGTCGCGATGTTCACAATGCACACGAGGCAGCGCTGCCTTCGTGTGCATTGTGAACGTCGCGACGCGCCCATCTCTGGTTTAAGACAATGAGGATGGCCTTACAGAAGGACAATACTACTTCTAAGTCAATACATACTCACTAATTCTAACATTCCCGTTCCCGATACTCCCAAAATTTTTGTGTATTAAATATTACATTTATATTATCAAAATTAAATAAATTGCTACAAGTCAATAACTTGCTGTTTTTTTTTTGGAAAGGATCTTTACAACAAGTCCAATGGATCTTAAAGATATTAATAGCAGATCCATGGGATATGTCATTAAGATCCAACGGATATTAAGAATTGGATATTAAAAAAGATCAAAAGGATATTTCAAAAAGAGCCAATGGATATGAAAAAAGGATAGTTTTTAACAGTTCAAATGGATAGTTGTTCAATATCCTTTGGATGTTTTAATATCCTTTTTTCGAAAATAAATCGACTTCGAAAAGATCCAATGGATCCCAAAAAAGGATAGTTAACTGTCCAGTAAAAATGCATATCAAAAAATCATCCTGAGGATCATCAAAAACTATATATTTTTCTTTCAGTGTAGAAGGGATGAAGGCTGATTGAAATTTCAAGTGTGCAACGTATTGAAAAAATACTAAAAATCGTGTTTCAATCCGAAAAATCTCATTTCAGGTACGGATACTACTTGAATATTAAATAACAGAAGGCGAAAAAATTAGATTTTTTGGTGGTTGGTGGTGATTCTAGATGATAGCCAATTGTACGGTTTTGCGTGGCATAGCTTTGGGCAGGTGACAATTTTGTTATTTTTTTATATGTATTCAAAATGGTATACCTTAGCTAAAAACGAGAGCGTAAGTTAAAGTCGGCTCTAACCGACTTCGATATACCCGTTACTCTCTCTCTCTCTCTCTCACTAAGATTGCTGCTGAACGCAATGCTTAGGTTATGGGTGGGGTGGGTGGTGGGTGTTAACTGACCGTTTTTTGCTCATAACTTGAGTATCGTTCATCCGATCTTTATCATTCCTTCAGCAAATCGATAAATAATTTTGAGTACTAGATATTTATAGAAAGTACGAACCATCTATCATCAAAACTGTAGGAGATATGACGTTTTTTCCGAATTGCGGGGGCGTGAGGGGGCGTGGCAAAAATTGAAAATAAACTTGATCTGCGTGAAGACAATAGGAGTCTACATTTCAAATTTGGTTGCTCTAGCTCTTCTAGTCTCTGAGATCTAGGTGTTCATACAGACGGACGGACAGACGGACAGACGGACATGGCTATATCGAATCGGCTGTTGATGCTGATCAAGAATATATATACTTTATATGGTCGGAAATGATTCCTTCTGGCTGTTACATACATTTGCACGACTTTAGTATACCCTTTTACTCTACGAGTAACGGGTATAAAAATCGTACAGTTCTTCGGCAGTACAAATACCTAGGTACATACCTAGATATATATTTTGTGTACCTTTTAGCTTAGCTCGGTATTTTCAAAATCGAGTACCTTTTACCTTACATAGGTCTTAATTTTCATTTACCTTGTCAATAGGTAAGGTACTAGGTACATTTCGTACGCAATTTTTTCGCGCCGATTACATTATAGCCGAGAGTTTGCCGTTCTACCATGTTGAAAAGAAAAGTTTCAGGGACTTATTTGTGGCTTTAACTGGACACGTCCTGTAAACATTTCCTGTTCAAAAACTACTCGATCCATGCTAAATAAGAGGAAGGCACTTTTGTAAGAATTTTGGAATTTTTGGACCAATTTTGTACTGAAAACGGTTTTTAAATTGCGAAATTTCTACGAGAGTGAAAATGAGAGATCGGCTGTATAAGAAGAATATCAAAAGACTCATTTTATTCGTATTCATTTCAGTAGTACGACTGCACGACTTTGCTGTAACCGGTCACAATATAAGTAGATAGCAATCTAAATCGTCATTCTCTCGAGCTAGCATATATGTGTGTGCGATTTTCCCACAATGAAACAATTGCTACTGTCTTAGCTGAAGGTCATAGCAAATACGGACCTAGAGATTCCCAAATATATGGAAGTGTTGCAGATAATGCTTCCAACTTCTATGAAGCATTTAACGTGTACAGTTCTAAAGGAACAAACGTGAAGCCTGTGTTTTTAGGAGAGTCTGATTTAAAGGTAATTGAACTGGATAGTTCAGCTGATGCTGAAATTATTTTGCCAAGGCACTTTAGGTGCGATTCACCCATTTTGAACTTGGTTGTCACGAAAGATGCTGAACAGGCTCTAGGTTCAAATCCATTTTTCAAAATAGATTAGCCAAGCTTTTGAATTTAAAAGTACCTTTTCAGTACCTTTACCTTTACCTAGGTACTAGAAATCCCGGATACCTTTTACCTTACCTAGGTATATTTTTTGACATTTACCTTATACTTTACCTAGGTAAGAAAATTGAGTACCTTTCTCACACTGTTCTTCGGAATAGTATATTTCAAAGTTAAGAAATAGTAACTTACGATAATATAAAGAATTTAAATTAAAAGTATAGGTTCTCCACAAAACGCGCCTAAAAAGGGTAAAAAATACATTTTTGGCAACTTTAAGCTCAAATTACTAAAAATCTCGACGTGGACCATTTCTGAAAACAGATTCGTGTTTAACACACAAAAAATGCACTGTAAGTTAACATTGTCCGACTCTACGAAATAAATATCATTCTGCAAGTGACGGCGATAGAGAGTATGTGTCTTGCCTACAATTTGTGTGTTGGCTACACTTCCTTCCGTCTTCCTTCCTTCTTTACTTCTTTCTTCTTTCCTTCGTACTTCCTTCTTCCTTCCTTCATACTTCCTTCTTACTTCCTTCTTTCTTAATTTCTTTCTTCCTTCTTCCTTCCTTCTTACTTCCTTCTTACTAACTTCTTTCTTCCTTTCTTACTTCCTTGTTCCTTCCTTCCTTCTTACTTCCTTCTTTCTTCCTTCCTTCTTCCATCCTTCCTTCTTCTATCCTTTTTCCTTCCTTCCCTCCTTAAATCTTCCTTCCTTCTTCCCATAGCCTGCGGTGGCCAAAGTCACTAGTATATTTCACACAGACGCGAGTTTGGTACGCCGAGTAAATAGAGAAATGCACACCGACACGAGCCAAAGTCGCTGACTTCACTGAACAAAAGTTCCCTGCAGGGAAAGTGTCTAGTTTACAACCAGAAATATACCTGTCTCTAAAAACTTGCAACTGGTTGCACTTCCTATATAAATCAATGTATTGAAGTCGTCCATTTTACACAGACATGTCATAGGCATGTGACAATTGTCCCCTGCAGCAGCCATTTTCAACCAGTTAAATGCCAGTTCACCTTTGAATGTTCCTTATGACAGTCTGTTTATGTCGCTGCTCAGTGTAACAGTACATCGAAATCTGTCGGTCAACTCACTCATCACCAATTCGTTTGCAACCAGTTAAAGTTCAATTGGATTACAACTAGCTCAAATTAGTATTTCAAACGAACATTTCTTTGAAACCTAAAATTTGTTGTTGCCTAACTCACCCAAATCTAGCTATTTTACTACCAAATATATTCTACTATCATTCCAACTAGGTGTAGGACAGTTTATTTTTGTAACTAGTTGACCATTTCTCTGTAGGGTTACTGAACAAGTCTCTGAGCAAGAGAGACAGAACAAGAGTCACTGAACAAAAAAGAACAATTTACGAAAAACCTAAACTTTTCGCTTGTTCAGTTTAGTGAGCAACTTAATTTTGTTCAGTCAATCAGGAACAACCCAACACAAGTCGAGTATAAACCATCTTTATCTAAGATTTTTGAATATACATTTTTTTTTTTCAAATTTATTTTGAGATTTACTCGTCTCTGATGACTTTGGACACCGTTTCGTCACGGTATCGAGATAGATATTTTTTTCTCACTGTATTTGTTTTTGTATTTTTCTTTTGTCGCTTAAATATCTATGACATTTTCGCTTATAATCGGGCGATAAATCAAACATTCACCTCTCATTGAGGCGAAACAGCAACAGCAACAACAAAACAAACAAAGCGTAAATTAAATGGCTGTCAACTGGCGGCGAGGTGGCTAAATAAACTGCAATGGGTCAGATGCAGTTGGAGTTGGCCAAAATGCCATGTGCACTGTATGTGTGTGTGTGAGATTCATTTCTTATCAGCATATGTGAATCTTGGGTGAGAGGTGGGCCATTTGAAATGGTTTATTGGAGTGAGTATTTATATATATGTATAGCTTAGTTGTTTTTGAGATATTCCCATGATGGTATTTTGGACTTTATTTCTCTGACACAAAGAAAACAAAATTGTAAAACCAACATTATCGTTTTTGGCTCAAATGTAAAAGGATTAACAAAACTAAAGTCACTTAGAATCAACTGTGTGTGTCTTTGATTCCAAACTGCAGGCACTTTTGTTCTTTTTTTAGTACAGTTTTTCCACTAGTAGTACACTGAGAAAAAATCTATCTAAAACCAAGATCTCTTTGACACAATGGAGTTAACATCACTCAAAAAAGAGAGGCGTTTCAAGGTGTGCTTCTATGTTAAATTTTCTTTGATTAAGCCGGGAGGTTCATGAAACAGTACTGTATAGGCAACCAGCTCTTATTGGTTGCTGTGAACTAACTCAACTTTTTCGTACCTCAAGCCAGCTAAACTCGCTAATTAAACATTAGAAGTCGCTAACGAATTCTCTAACGAACACTAGTTAGTGTTCTCGCTACATCCCGTACATTCAGTTCCTGACTAACAACCCTAGTTAATGGTTGTGTTGCCATCAACTGGTTTTTTTCTACAAACAACCAATTTAATAATATTTTCAATAATAAATTATTATTTAATAGACGAAAATTTTTTATTTCACATCCTTATTTTCCACCATTATAAAAGTAGATTAAAGGCAGAGCCTTTTAAAAAAACGTAAAAAAAAAAATTGAACCATAAAATGTCTACTCATTAGGCCCACAATTTATGACTCATAACCAAAGAGCCGTTTCCCACCAATATCCGTTCAGCCTTCATACTTTACCTTGCTTTCTTTTGCCACTCATCCCCAAACTCATTTGCTTAGCCGCTTCGCATCGCCTTTCACTCTCATTAAACTGACCAAAGACTACCATGATGATGATGATGATGATGATGGCAACTAACCACTTGGGGCGATTCAACTAATTAGCGGAATGCATACGCAACCGAACGACTGACTCTTTTTTTTTTCATAGCCAATTTCCCAAGTTATGCGCATGCATAATGCAGTCAGTTTTGCTGCCTGTTTTATGCTTATGATTTACGTACTCCAGCTGGAGCTTGGACTGTGCGCGATTATTAACCAAAAACCTTATCGTATGTAGGTGCTCATATACATGCATTTTGTGCATGTCACAGACACACACACACAAACACGAGAGTCCAAGACACCAGCGAGACTCCAACTCGATTTCGTAGCTGCTTTTAATGGCTGTTTTTGCGCTGTGTTAACGATGTTGCTGCGGCTACTGAGAAGGTAACTGCATTGCACTTACGATTTTTCTATGCCGTTTTGCACGGTGGTGGAAGGAGCTTAAGGAACTGCCAGTGAAATTGATATTGAATTTACAAAATAATAAATTTTTAGAAAATTTTTTGAGACTCCTTTTAAACGGTTTGGATCCAACAAAAATTTCACACAAATTTTAGCACAAAAGCGTTCCAAGCAAAAAAGGGTCCTTTTAGACCCTCGGCCTAAAGTCTGGGATTTTGATTCCTTTTTAGTTGGATAGATTACTTTAAAACAAACTGATTTGGCCCCATGTTGAGTTATTTTTATGGCATGTCCTTCAGATATCGTCAAAAATACGTCCTAAACATTTTATACTAAAAGCTTATTAATCATAGAACTTGTAACAGGCTCCAGGTCAATAATTTATGTTTGTTCATAACTTTTTTAAAAGGGCCGATATGGTGCACACACATGCACAAAAGCTTCTGTCACTTGGTGTCGCGTTTTGCTATAAGCCTGCCTATGGAACTGCTGATAAATGAATCGGGAGATTCATGAAACGGCTGTACAGTCGACCAGCCTTCTTTTTGCTGTATGTCTGTCTAGTTTTAAAAAGTTATGAGCAAAAATTAACTAATGATTGATTTTTAAAGAGGTCCCTAAAACAGTCAAACTAAAAGCTAGGCGTTTTCAAGTTAACTTGCATAAAACTACGAGTGGTGTACATTTGTTCAAGAATTTCATTTAAAATTTGTATGTAAAAGTTTTCTTAAAATTCCATAAATGCCACAGCATTTTCGGTATGGAGAGGCAACTGCTTAACTGCAATCGATGGCAGAGCCTACTGGTGATGAAAGGTTTGGTCTTGAACTGCTGCCTCTGGCTGCTCTTCACACCAAATTGGACAATTATGTTTGTTGACGCATACTTTAAGCCGAAATTGGGCAATTTTTCCTCACAAAAAAACGCATCTTCCTTCAACTTTTCTAATGCACGTTTAAGGGCGCTGTCCATGGCTACGAAAACGGCCGCGAAATGAAAAACTCCATATAAAAAAAACGGCTAAGGAATTTTTGTGTGTGGCCGTTTTAAATTCGGTTTCTGACAATCGCGAGAAATTCTTACGTTTACCACTACGTCTTGTTCAAGTGCTGTTAAGTGCTTTAAGTGCTGTTAACGCCTCTTTTTTGCCGTGACGTGAACAAAATAGCTTTTTATTCTAATTTGTGCTGCGAAATTGAATGGCCAAATTGAAAATGAAAAATGAAAAAAAAGATTCCTGCAGAAAGCGTCGCCTAATGGCACTTTCTATGGCGGGCAAGCTGAATTTAATAAACGCCATGAAAGTGAGGAGCGAGATGCGGGACTTGGCGGATAAGCCCGCCAGAGAACACCGGCGGAGCGGAGCACGGTCTGCAACATCATGTGGCGTCTCCTGTCACCACAAACCACAAGCGAGGAGCTTAAAATCTATTTGGCCAGCATTCAAATACTTCACACTCCAGTCCCCTCAATCAGTTCGATTTGATTCGCCTCAACTATGTCTTCGATCACAGCTACCAGACCAAAAGGAAAATCATTGAACAGCCGCCGGTGCTCAATGATCGCGACAGTAACACGGCCACAAACCAAATGCCCGCTCCCAGTTCAGTGGACAGCGAACTGCTGGCCTCCTATCAAGCGGTAGTATAGCGGATAGTGCAGCCTAAAATGACCCCCTGAAGGTGACCGAGCAAAAGCGGATCGGGCAATGAGGATGTGCCCTACATCAATGCCAATTTTATCAAGGTAAGAAATGGGCGAACCAAACTTCAACTTTATAAATCAATTCCATTTCCTAACGTTTCCCTGACAGGGCCCCGACTACGTGGCCAAGTGCTATGTGACCACCCAGGGACCGCTGCCCAATAACATTTTCGAGTTCAGCGGAGCTATATTTGCCGCCAAGTCACACATGCTACAGCAGTACATCCAGAAGATCATCATGACCTGACCAACTTTACGGAGGCAAATCGCCAAAAATGCGCGAATTACTTTCCAATCAATATGAACGAAATCTTTGCCATGGCAGCCAAGTGCGAGGTGTTCATTAAGTGCCGCTGCTCGGGACTACATCGAACTGTCATAATGATAACAATTAATTTATTATTAATTTCATTTAATAATAAAAATATATTAAAATAGCACATTAAATATGTTATATTCATAATCCTGCAATGTGTTGTTGTTTATAAGTTCGCGGGCATATTTAACAGCGCCAGAGCAGCGCACGGTTTCTTTGAAACGTTTATCGACAGAGTAAATTGTGTTATCGTGGTATTAACATAGGCTTAGCAGACTCTGTTAAGAATATGCGGAATATCAACCTTTTCACAAGAAATTTTTTGGCGACCCGTGGATACCGCCCTTTAGCAAACAAACGACGTTGTGCAAGGACTTCAGTGTTTGCAACATCTGTATTTTGTATGGTTTCATACCGAGGACCAGGCAAACAAGCAGTCAAACAACCACGCCAAGCAGCCTCTTGAGGCTCCGAACACTGGAGCCGCACACAACGTATTATATTATAAAAACAGGCCGGCATTCAGCTTCAACTTTCCTGATAACCCAGTCGACTCCACGCATCATTTAGTTCATTTGCTTGACAGTTTTTTATATGGCAGCTATACGATATATTTCTCCGACTTTTATCAAACTTCCTAAAATTGTGTCGAAAACGATAATATTCATAACTGGTAATGTATACAGACGATACCATTGAAAATATAAAAGTTTTTCTTACTAGAACTACTTTTTCGACTGATCGTTCCTGTAGCAGCTATATTATATAGTCATGCGATATGGATCAAACTTTGCATAATTGTGTGGTAGCGTATAATATAGATCAGAAACGGGTTTGGGAGCGATAGCGTGGAAAACAAAAAAGTGGTTCTTACTAAGACTTTTTTCAGACCTAACTTTTGTATGGCAGCTATACTATATAGTTGACCGATTTTCATCAAACTTGGTGGAATTGTGTAAAGGCATAAAAAACTTGTAAATACGAGGATTGGGATCGCTTGCGTTGAAGACAAAAATGACATGATAGTTTTTCTAACTAAAACTACTTTTTCGACCGATCGTTCCTAAGGCAGCTATATGATATAGTCATCCGATATAGATCAAACTTCTCATAATAGTGTGGTAGCGTTTAATATTAATCAGTAACGAGTTTGGCAGCGATGGCTTTGAAAACAAAAAAGTTTTTCCTACTAACACTTTTTTTCCAGACCTAACTTTTGTATGGCAGCTATACTATATAGTTGACCGATTTTCATCAAAATTAATGGAATTGTGTAAAAGCATAAAAAACTTGTAAATACGAGGATTGAGATCGCTTGCGTTGAAGACAAAAAAGTTTTTCTAACTAAAACTACTTTTTCGACCGGTAGTTCCTATGGCAGCTATATGATATAGTCATCCGATCCGGCCGATTCCGACAAATTTGGTTAAGATAGCTTTAAAACTGAAGTAGGAGATAGCATAGAAGCAGACGGACAGACGGACGGACATATATTGGCTATTTACACATACACGAGCCGAACGCATGCCGAAGCTGAGGCCAAGAGAGTAAACAGCTCTTCAGTCGCTGGCTAGCGCTCGATGCGGTCAGGTCGAAGCTAGTTCACTGCGCTTTGTTTTCATACACCAATACACTCTCACTTTTTGCCTCGCTCTTGTTGATCAGCTCTGGTTTAAGGTGACTTCTCTCTCGGCGTCCTCGTTTGCAATTGCCGGTTTGCCTATCGCCAGCCATCTCTTATCGATATCAGAGTTGCCTATGTAAAAGATATCGATTGTTTGCACACGTGGCTAACATTAGCGTAACTTAGGGCCGATTTCTCTTCTTCGATATCGAGCTATATGTCACATAAACATAATTTAATTTTAATTTTTATTTCGGTATTATCCCTATGCTACAGGTACATAAGTACTATAAATTAGTGCATCGGTCACAAACTTACAAATAGCAGAGTGAATTGTGAGCTTATCTGACACATAGCAGCTATCTGGAAGAAGACAAATCGGCCCTTAAACATAACTAAAGTAGATGTTTATATAATATATTGAAACTTGATATATGTACTAAAGCGCATTTGAGTTGGCTGCCAAAAAACTCATATGAGATATTCAGATGGAATATTTCTTTTATTACCAAAACATTTTTTAAGCTTCTCAGATTAACTATTACATTGTCTGAGCGACTCGTATGAGAACTCAAAAAGTGAAATAACAGCTATCGTAATTCAAGAAAATATATACAAAAAAAAACCATCAAATTTTTAAAACAAAAAGCGTCTAACTCCAATTTTGGATATAGCTAAACTTAGGATGCAGATCTTATACTAAGTGTACTTCATATAAATAGAATGTACGCAAGTAAAATTTTTAGATTTCAAACTTTGGTCAAAAATTATGCACTTCTTAACCACTGTGCTTGAGGTAGCTAATTCAGCTACCGCTGCTATTGCCTTATCTCTGTCAGCTTATCTTGGCCGGTGGCGGCAAACGGCAAAATTTTGCTTAACAAAATATTTCGCAGGCGCTTTATTTGCTTGCAAAAGTTTTGTACAAAACTAACAAAAAATTAACGAGCATTTCGATTTGGAATTTAATTTGTGGTTTTGCCAAACAGTCAAACGGCCAAATAGCAAATGGCAAATATGACATGTGTAATGAAGTCTTAATAGTTTCGCCGATAATGTCAGTGTGTGTCTGTCTCTTTGTTTTGTTTAGGCAAAATGTCACTTGGCATTTTTATCTTGAGTTTGGGGGTTTTGATTTTGGTTTCTTGTATGCATAATTAAAATAATGTAACGCATACGATGTACGACGTTGACTGTCGATAATTTTGCCTAGAATTACCCAATTGCAAATGAGCGGAGATTGGGTTTCAATGATGATGTGGCAACGATTTGAGACATTTGGTGAATGTTAAAGTGGTGGCAATTAGCTTTAAATGTAATTAAAATAAAACATTAAGAAAAATGTTAAAATGTATAAGAGAGGCAGCTTGTAAACTTGAAAACAAGTGAGAAAGTTAAACAATTTGCGGACTACATTGAGAGACTCAGAGGACACGCAAATCGGCTAGCAAGGCAACTACTTCGCAGAAGAAGAATAATTGGTGTCAGAGAAAGAAGAAAACTTTTGAGCATCTTCCCTTGGCAACTTCCAAGACGACGTATCTGAACCTACCATAACATATAACATCTAACACTAATCTAATAATAAATTGTACCATACGAACATTAAACTTTCGCACTTCATGGTAAGTTGCTGACAAAGTGACAAAAAAGATTCAACAATAAAACAAAAAAGAAAATCTATCAAGCCCGACTATAATATACTCTGTAGCAGTTCAGGCCGCTGCTCATATTTTCTCTCATTGGTATATAAATCAGCAATGGCAGTCAAAAAATTTCAAAATAAGAAGATAAACCAACAACAAGAACACTTGCTGCTGTGTTCCCTTTCTATTTTTCTGAAAGTCTTGTTTATTGTGCTGCTCCATAGATATATGACAACAACAACTGCAAGGTAATAACAGGCAGAAATAATAATCTCTATCTTAAAATAGTAAAAAATATCAATAATTTGAAACCCTCTCGGTCCCCCACTTTTCAGTCACTGCTAAGTCACTGTTTAGTCACTCTTAAGTCACTGTTAATCCCTTTCCACCTTTTTCCACCCTTCTTTCATCCTCTACCCTCTCGCAACCCCTCTACAAACCCTCTTGAGTGTGTGTGCCGGGACACTCTACAAAACTACAACACAAAATAGGCATGACGTTATCGTCACGTGACGCCGAAATCAAATTTTACTCCCATTCCGAAGTTAAAGATGTTTCACATCAAAAATTCGTGCGCTCAACAGGTGAACAAGAACAACTGAAGCAGAAGAACTGAACAAGAACAACTGATCAAGTGAACAAGTGAGCAATTTGAGTGAGCTACCCGCCTTGTCTAGTAACGAATCAATTTTATTCAAACTCTCATGGAAATGTTATTTAAGTACCTATTCCCTTACTTTTTCACAAGGTAAATGAAAATTTAGACCTAGGTAAGGTAAAAGGTACTCAATTTTGAATATATCGACGGATGGTAAAAGGTAGACCAAATTTGGAACTAGCTACAAATACCTAGGTACTTCGTAACACTGCTTTTAAGTTGATAAATTAAATTAAATAAATGTAATCAAAATTTTAAAGAACCTTACGGTGGACTCAACATACAACGTCGAAAATTCGATTGAATTCAAGCAACGAACGAACAACACCTATGTATATATGCGACGATGAGAAACTAATTTCATTCGCAGTAGTCTCTTTATTCCCGCGCATACCCGTAGAACTAGCGTTGGAGACTATTGGACAAAAATGGACTAAGATACAAGAGTATACGAAAATTCCCTCACAACTATTTATGGAAATCTTAAAATTCTGTATTGTAGAAAATAGATATTTTAAATTTGAGGACGACATATATACACAGTTAAAAGGCATGCCAATGGGATCTCCAGCATCCCCGGTTATAGAGGACATCGTGATGGAGGAACTCCTTGACAGCACAGTCACAAAATATGTAGACTATCTGTTTGCCATCACGAAAGAGGAAGAGATTCAGAACACACTTGACGCAATAAACTCATTTCACAGGAATCTAAATTTCACCATGGAATTGGAGAAGGATGGCAAACTACCATATTTAGACTCCACAATAAACAGACAGGAAAATCAACTTAAGCTAAGGTGGTACAAGAAGCCATCAGCATCAGGCAGAATCATCAATTACCATTCCAAGCACCCGAAGAACATGGTAATAAATACAGCAAGGGGTTGTATACAACGGATGATAAACATAAGCAATGAAATATATCATAAGGAGACCATTACAGAAATCAAACAAATTTTGAAAGACCCACAAAAATGATCAAATCCCTGATTGAGAAGAACGGCCAACCAATTTCCAAAAGGAAACAACAACCTAGAATTTACAAGTCTCTAACATTTGTTCCCAAGCTTGCGGAACGGTTCGCCCATTCAGACTGCTTCAACAAACAAGACATACAACTAGCCCACAAACCTAATAGCACAATGAGAAACTTTTTCAATAAGACGAAGTCCAAAATAGCCATAGCCGATAGGAGTAATGTTATCTACAAGATACCATGCAATGGAAATGCAGATAACAGTTGCAACAAATTGTACATTGGTACAACAAAATCAAAATTAAAAACAAGAATATCCCAACATAGATCGGACTACAAACTCAGACATCAAACAACCACTCACTGTATGGATAGTGGACACTCTCCGAATTTTGAAGCAACAACAATCCTACAGCAAGAAAACCACTTCAGCAAGCGCTCATATATAGAGATGCTACATGTAATTGACACACCAACAGACAAGAGATTTAACTACAAGACGGACACGGAAAACTGTGCTCACCTATACAGACACTTACTGACAAATAATAGATCAGTATCCAACTCCACGCCGAACGGAGCAGATGTGTAAAATAATATATGTTAAAAATCTCTTTTATGTTTTGATTGAATCAATTTTAAATTGTAATTAGTAAATTGTTTTTGTAGTGTCCCTGAAGATGGTTGCCGAGGAGCAACCGAAATATATTGGAAAACATCATACATATTTGTGTGTTTTACTTGACCTAGAGCCGGCAAATACTCAAATTCTAAATGGAATAAAATTAATTAAATTTTTATACTCTGTACCAAAGGTACATAGAGTATATTAAGTTTGTGCAAAAGTATGTAACAGGGAGTAGGAATCATTTCCGACCCTATAATGTATATAATATATATTCTTGATCAGCATCAACAGCCGAGTCGATATAGCCATGTACGTCTGTCCCTCTGGCTGTCATTCTGTCTGTATGAACGAAGAGATCTCAGAGATAGTAAGAGATAGAGTTTTGACATATATGGGACATATATTTCTTATATGTACTTGCAGGCAGCTCAAGTTAATTTTCAATTTTTGCCACACCCCATAGATAAATGTTTATTACCTTCTAGAGATATTTAGTAATTAATATTATTTATCGATTTACTGAAGGAATGATAAAGATCGGATGAACGACTTTTACTGTGGGTAATATCAGGTTTCGTAAAATGCTCAAAAGAAATTTCGCTACCTTGATATACATTAATGATAAAAATTTGTGTTTTCGCGCGTGTTATTAACAATTTTTTTGGCGTGTACTTCCGTTGCGTCGCGATGCACCGCAAAAAGGACGCCGGAGTACCGAGTACCTGGCCATACTAATTTGCCATCGGCGGTGTTTGCAATGACCTGTTTCCAAACCCCCTCTTGTTGTCTCCTGAATACCGATTTTATGTATAATAATATTATAATCGGGAGAAATTTGGACTGGTTTAAGCGATAGTGCTTTATATACATTGTATAGATCAGGCATGCCCAAAAGCAGCATACGACAAAGCACTCACCAATACTCACAAAGAAAAGCACAAAAACCAATAATGAAATTGTTGTTGGTCATTTTGCTTGCGCTCTCAAACACCAATCAAAGAAGAGAACAAAACCGGTTTTTGTTCTACGCGACGCACACACACGAAATCGTTTGCATGTGTGTCGTTTTGTATACGTCGCGCCCTGCATGTATACGATCATTGATTTCCTATCTTCGGTGCAATTACAAAAACAAAACGTAATCAAAGAGCATAGGGCAGGGCATCGATGGTTTAGATACTTTGTAGTGCCAAATAGGAAATCACAGTGGTTAGAGCGAGACGGCCATATTCCCAAATGTACCCAGAGAGCGTAAGTGAGAGCAAACAGCTGACTAATTTCTGACAGAAGTGGTGCCGACTGCGCAATCGTTAAATCTAGATATCCTAGTCTGTGACTGAACAAGATAGATTGAACAATATAGTCTGAATAAGGCTTGCTGAACAAAAATGAACAATTGAAGAAGAACATGTTCACTTATTCAGTTTAAAGAACAACTCAATTTTGTCCAGTCACTTATGAACAATCCAACACTACTATATAACTCTCAATTATCTTTTCTGGCTTTCATTTCAAATTGATTGAATTTCAAATGACATAATTAACCAAAAATCTGAAAACCTTCTGGGTGAATGGACACATTTTTGAAATATGTAAATTTTTTTTCCTATGGAGAATATGTTACATATTATTTGATATGTGATACTAAGAACATATTGCTATAGTCGAAATAGGCTATTAAACATAACACAACAAACATATTCTTCAAATTATACTTTCCAATGCTTAAAACTTTAATTTTATATCAAAACTAACTAAACTAATAATGAGCTGTTCGAAAGTGTTAAGTACTCCAACAAAAAGAATTTTGTGTCGAACTGATTACTCTGTTTTATAAAGTAATTAGCCACTTTTTCACTGTCTTGGAAAACGCGGCTATAGAAAACTTTCCCCCCTTACCTGCTGTATAAACTAGAAAATCTTCACCAAACTAAACAAAATTGGTTAAATGCACATTTTTGGGCAATTGAAAATTTTCTCTTGCTGGCATTTTCAGCAAACAGAAAACTAGAAAACAAAAAAGACTTCATTGGCAACTGGCGCTTGTCTCTCAACTCTCCACGCGCGACGTTTGACTTGGACATAATCACGCGGGTTTTAAAAGCTTGCTGACAGTTTAACGATTTTGTGGCAATTGTTTGTTGTTTTTTGTTTTTATATTGTTGCCTCAACAGGCAGGCGGCAACCGTGCGTACCAATACCAAAAAAAAACACACACAAAACAAAAAACTTTACCAAAAAACAACAAGAAACGAGCATTTTCATTGGGGACAGCTAATTGGCTGCTGTGACATTAAATGCCGTCAACAATTTGTCCTGCATGTCGATTGTCAGCAAGAGACAGCAGACGGCAGTGAAATTGGCGCCAACATTTGAGAAAGGGTCAATAATTCGCCTACTACTACAACTTCCACTACATACTATATACTTCTTACTCCCAGGCCAAAAGCAACTAAATCAAAATCACAAATAAAACAAAAAAGGAAAAAAAAAAAAAGTTTTTTGCACGATTTTGCAACGTGTTTGACGTTCTGTCGTCGTTTGCCTTTTGCCTTAATTTGTAGACAAATTTCCTTTCTGCTGAAAGCACGTACAAAAGCTGCTTTTCAGCAGCATCTTAGATTTGTGGCACGAACATGAAGTTCATGCATTGTCATCAAACCCAAACAAAACGGAAAACAAATTAAAATGTTGCCACTTGTCTTAAGGTTGGAAAGATTTTTCAACATTGAATTGCATGCCAAGGCAAAATTATGCAATTAAAAATGGAAATGTAGAATGAAACTTGTCGGGGCGCTGGGAGTTGATTAATTGGTCAAGAAGGGGGGGATGAGCACATTTGAAGCTAGAAATTATTCAAATTTATTACGTCTAAAGGTACAACACTTTTTGGAATGTGTGAAAGAATAAAACAGGTGGACAGAAAAACACTTTCAGTTCTGTTTCTGTTTCGAGTGGTAAAAAAGCTATGCGATGACAGATTTTTACTAATACGAGCCTGTGGGTGCGCCTCAGTCCACCGAAACTTCGGGTGTTCAAAAACCCGGTTTCATATCGCAAAAACTGCGAAAGAGAAAATGAGACCATGACTGATAAACCCTTTTTTTACAGTCATGCTCCCATTTTCAACATAGTACGTTTATGATCAAGTGAATGTAAGTCTAAAAGCTTAAGTCTGGAAATATAAGAAGGAAGTCTCAACTGTGGGTCCCAACCCAGGTTGCAAAGGAGATTGGCGCTCGTTTGCTGGATATGGACTTCCTTCATTGCTAGTGTATAAATCTTCAGTCCGATTGATTATACTTTCTCGTATGTTGTTTAATCAGTCTTTCACTCACAAAATTGAACATCGATTGGTGTTTATTCGCCACACTTGGAACATTTTCTCACAATGATTTGATCAAAAATGACTTTGTCTTCTTTTGAAGGTGCCGTATTAAATTTGCTGCATGCCCGTCGGTCATATTTAGTTTGCATTCGTGACATTCTGATTTATTAGTGCTTACATTGTATGTTAATTTCGTAAATAATAATTTTTGTTTTCATTGCTTCACACCTTCTCAGTCAAAGTTTCTCTCTTTGTGTGGCACACACTTCTGTTTGTATTCGGCTGACATGTTTCTGCAGTAGCATGCACCGGGTTGGTCAGATTGGCGCATATGTATATGTATAAGATGAAAAATGAAACGTTCTATACATTGTGCAGTGTTCATAGGTGTTTACATTGAATTTGTAGTATATTACAAATTAATATCTCTGACTGGAAGTATTGTGGTCTATGTGCATGTAATATAAACTACGCATACGTATGAATGTATACATATGTACATAGGTAGGCAAAGAAGTACTACATACAACCCAGCAAACATTATGTGCGTTTTCTGATACTTTTCTGACCCCTTTTTAATGAGCATTCACTGTCATAATGTGCACAAAAAAGTGTCCGGAATGAGCCTTTTTTTTCTAAGAAAACGATCGCACTTAATGTGGAAGTTTTCTGATTCTAATCGGACTCTTTTCTGACACAGATGATATAAGTGCTTTCACCCTCCCAATGAAGCATATAAAAACCTCATAAATGACACTCCTCAAAGGCTCTTTTTCAGACCCATATTGGAGTGCAACTCCGAAAATGCTCAGACATAAGTGATTTTTATGAGCCCGTACTTAGAGAGCACCGAAAACCCTCAAATTCATAACTTGGCTTGCTGGGAATAGCACGCTCTGATTCCGCGTACATCAGTGCACGAGAATGCCTAATTACATTAGGCAGGTCATTAATAAATAACACGAAGAGAAGAGTTCCAAGATGGCTACCCTGGGGAGCTCCAGAATACTACTTTCTAAGTTCTAGACTGGAGATAAGATTTTATCCAATTAAAAAGCCCCAGTGGAAATCCCAACAGACGCTATTTCAGAATCAGAAGACAATGAGAGACACTATCGAAAGCCTTACTAAAATCAGTAAAAATAACCAAGGCTGCAAACCTCTAAAATTTTGCAGAGGGTTCGGTCTGGGGGTTCGAACCCGGTGCTAAGTCTAAGGTTCGGTTCGCGGACCGGTTCCTGGAAGCCCTGAACCCAAGGTCTTTGCTTCGAACCTCGGTTTGCTTGAACAAAAAATAAATAGTTTCAATTTATAATACTCTTTATTTTAAAAATGTAATTTAAATGATCAAATTCATTAGCAACATTTCATTACAACATTTGAGAACTGCTAAGTTTAAGTTAATAAGCATTATATCTTGTAGGAGCTGTTCATCTATACTAGCTCTTAGATCAGAAAGAACAAACTTAAGAGTTGAAAAGGCTCGTTCAACTGATACCTGAGTTGCTGGAACAGCAAGTATAGTTAAGGCAATAATTTTTAAGTCCTCGTTTTTTTGACCTTTCCAAAATTTTGAAACATTTGTCGATGTATGTTCTCTTGGACAATTGTCGAAGGAATCTATAACATCATTTACAGATTTTATATATGATATTTGTTTATTGCTTTCTATTGCTTTCATAAACTTCTCTTCTTCTCAATCAGACGTTGAGTTATTTAAAGTTGAATTTTGAAAACTCTCATTAAGAATTTCTTTTTGGCGCTTCAGCATGACTGCAATGTGCTGCTTTGCAACTTTTTTTTGGTCAGAAGTTAACAAAGTTTGAAATCTCAGGTCTAGGAACACTGCAGCCAATATTGGTACTGTGCTCATAATAGTAGAACGTTTTTCGAGGCACTTAGATAATAATAAACAATGTTTTGCTGAAGATTTTAATACAATTGCTCGACATGAAAACCAAGCGTAATAAAAATCACTTGATAGTAATTGTGAATGCTGCAGCTTTAAAGAAGTTTTATAAATTGGCTGCAGCAAATTACATATATTTTGAACTACTTTACTTAAAGAACTTTCATTTAAAGAACTCTGAATGCAAAAATCTTTAAGAGTTAGTAATCGTTCGCACAATTTGTAGGTTGAGTTTCATCGAATCACACAGTCTAGTACTGGTTTTTTCAATTTTTCTATATGCAATAGATTTGAAATAGTGTGAGTACGGAGTTTCTTACAAAGTGTGCGAACTCTGCTTATGTCAAACTGAACTTCCTTAAAAAAATCGTTTCACTACTAAATTGAGAGTGTGTGCAGCACTACGAACTGTAATTATAGAGTCCTCCAGGGAATCTATTGAGTTAATGTGCTCATTTCAGCTTTCCTTTATTCCTGTGTATGTAGTTTGACATTAGATATACACATTAATCGAGCTTGCGTTAATACCCTAATTAAATGAATGAACATTTTTACAAGCATACAAAATAAAATAAAAAGAAACACCACGTTATACAGTGCAGTCTGGAAATATGTATGTAAGTTTATACGAGTATATCGTTGCAAATCGAATTAAAACTGTTTACCTTTTTATGTGAAGTTAAACAAGTCTGCTCGGTAACTAGATCAAGTGGCTCACTTTAAGCGAATTATAACATTTTGTTCCAAGTAGTGAAGATTTCATTCAAACGGTATCTTTTCAAATGATCTAGTAACCTTTTTACATAAAAAGTCATTCAAGCTTAGTTCAAAGCGCAATCGTTTATACTAAAATCTCAAGAGATTTCCAATATTTCCCTGTACGTGTCTTTGAAACCACCATTTAATTTTGTGAACCGAACCTATTTTTTCGAAAAAGTGGTCCGGTTCGGGTTCAGGTTCGCGGAGTCAAAAATATAGAGCGCCTGGTTCATGGTCCGGTTCGCGAACCACAAAAAACCCGAACCGAACCGGTTCTCAGGGGTTCGGTTCCGGACCGGTTTGCAGCCTTGAAAATAACATCTGTTTGTTTACCTTGAGTGAAACCATGAAACACTGAAAAAGTAAATTCCAGTAGGTTTGTAGTAATGGATCTGTTTTTTAAGATGCACATTATCTGGGCCAGGGAATAGGTTAGATTTTAGCGAAAGTAAACCATGCAAGACAGAAGAAAAAGAAATGGAGGGGCAGCTTATGAAATCGTATGAGGAAATAGGATAAGAGTAGCCTTTGTTGGCATCGGACGACGAGTAAGTTGATTGATAGAATTTTGCGAAGAGATTTGCAATGTCAATGTCGGACGAGGCATTTTCATGTTTAAAGAAAAGAGAAGAAGGTAAAGCATTGGAACGACGTTTGGTATTCACGAATAGGTACACTCAAAAAAAAAAAATCAATCCATATGGGATCAAATCATTCCCAATCGGTAATGAAAACAACGTAATCCCGAATGTGCTTGACCCGATCCGGAAAAAGATTGAGTTGATCTGCCTTTTTTAATCCTGAAAAAGATTACATATATACCGGGGTAATCTTAAAAAAGATTGAATGAAGCAAAAAATTCGGGAACATTTTAATCTTAATAAAAAGATACCTCTCTTCTTCCTTTCCTTCGCCATATTCCATAGGACACATCCCCTTATACACTTCAAGACCCACACCAGTTTTGGTTTTTTTAAAACTTCTGAAAAACAAAGAAA
>JBAMBO010002058.1:0-10455 GCA_037044535.1 Lordiphosa magnipectinata | reverse complement strand
TAAAAGTGCTTGGAATAGCAGAAGCCGTAAGTTTGACGACATTTACCGGCTCTGTGAGGGAGGAGAAGAAACGGAAGATGCTTAAACCTCTACTGCCCAAGACCGCCTCTAGACGTGCAAAGTTCAAAACACCGTTATTCGCTTTTCTCATTCCATTTTGTGTACATTTTGCGTTTTTTCTAATTCGGGGAAGTTCAAAAATTAAGTTCGTTGCGTTTGCAATACATGCCAGAGCTTGCGTCAGCTGCTGCAGTCGTTTGAAGTTGAAAATTTGTGCAGTTCGGACGCCATAATTATTTTGTAAAAAGTGCGAATTAAAAATGTTGTATTAAAAATAACAAAATTATTGCCGGAAGATAGTCTTGCTGATAGTCTCAAGGACGCAAAACACAAAACCCACACTAAAAAAAGGTTTTCTTTAGCTTTTTATTGCTTTTATAAGGTATCCCGACTGGAGGCGATCTTGGGACAATTCGGGAAAGAAAATTATAAGCTAAGTTTGAAAGTGGAACAACTCAAGACATATTTAAGTCCAAATCAGGGTTCCCCAAGCCAAAAGTGACTGTGTCTCTCTCTAACACACAGTCATGCATGACTTCAACAAGCATTCGGTGTGAATTAGCGAGTATGTTCGTGCCACAGGGGCTATCGCTGGGGAACTCTGGTCCAAATAATTGCTTCAGTAGACATGGAACTACGACAAATGCATAAGCTAGCAGCTCTTTCCGATGTGAAGAATGAGAAATTTTTGAATTCGATTGATTTTGACATTGATAAGTAGGGAGAAGTAGAATTGTAGGACGATTTGAGCAATGATGTTTGCGAGGCAGCGTTTCCTGTTAATGAGGAAGATCAAGAAGCGATTGAAAGAGCGGTAAATATGTTGGATTCTATGTTGGCTTCTGAGATTTGTGTAACTTCAAGCGGAAGTCCTACTTGTTGTCCTCCTCAACTTTGATTGCATCGAATTCACCTCAAGCACAGAAATGCAAACGCAAAGTGCCTGCTGAACATGATATTGCTCATGCTGAAGAAAGCACAATATCCGAATTTGTACGATCTGTTTGGGCTATAGATCCAAAATCACCGCTTTTCAAAGAACTTAGTTATGGATAAATCTGCGATTTACTTTACTGAGCCTGTCCTCGGAGTTCTTAAAAAGCTTCATACGCCATTCAAGTGTTTTGAATACTTTTTGAATGATACTATCATTGAGCATATTACCCAGCAAATAAATTTGTATGCAGCCCAAAAAGATGTCAATACTTCGTTTTCAGTTCAAATAATTGTTTCAGTAGACATAGCTCTTTCCGATGAAGAGAATGAGAAATTTTTGAATTCGATTGATTTTGACATTGATAAGGACGGAGAAGAAGAATTGGAGGACGATTTGACCGATGACGACCAATTTGGAAATTCGACAATTTATTCAGTTTTTCGCTAGCCAAATGTTCGCTCATATTGTTCAGTTCAGAACACAATGTCAAAATATCGCTTTGAAAAAATACGAAGCCATTTGCATTTCAATGATAATAGTAAGTTGCCCTCCAAGGATTCTGCCGACCAAGTGGTAATCGTAAATGATCGTCAGAACAATGTGGAATTGCAGCGCATAGATTTTGCAGGTTAGCAGACCCATCGATATGTGGAGTGAGTATGGTTGCCAATAGATGATTTCGCCTTCTAAAACCACCCTGCAGTTCAACGCCTCAGTACTGAATTTGTCAGTGCTGATTCCGACCTGAAAAGTAGGAATTGCTCCAATTCATGACTGATTTCAGTACTGTTTTCGGTACTACCCATGAAACTAACCCATGAGTTCAGTACTGAAATCATGCCTGAAAGAGAGAAGATCATGACGTAGTAGGCCCTGTCTGTGTTAAATTCATGGCTGAAATGCATGTAAAGGGAGGCATTATTTCAGTACCATCCCTTCCAAATCAGGACTGATTCAGTCCTGAGTGGTACTGAAGGGCACCTTCTGTCCCCTTTCAGGTATGTCATCAAGTACAAGATATTCTGAAAACCCAAGGAGAAGGTGTCCACGCCTGTATCCAGCATATTCGGCATGGCTGGACTTTGAGGTGACGGCCTTGGGCTACCAGCGCAAGTTAAAACGCAATAGTCCAGGCAGTCATATTTCTGCTACGGGTTCTTCAGCAATTTCGTTCTTCCCATCAACGCGTTCCCAGTGACAAAACCAGAGAGTCGGACCTTAAGCCCTCCGTGATGATGTATTCTTCACATCGGCTCTTAGTAACGAGGCATTGTACGTACTCTTTGCCCAAATATCGCCAGCCATGGCTGTTGTGGAAGGCCTTGTGGCCCAGGAGGTAATCAAAGTAGTGACTAAAATGGAGGCACCGCATCGCAACCTGTCCATCTTCGACCCCGACACTTGTGTGGGCCATGTGAAGGCGATTGAAGTCAATTAGTATTTAAATAAAGTTTCACTTCTTCATTTTCAAAAGACATCAATTCCGAATTGTATTTTTATTTAGAATAGATAGAAAAACTTAGCTTAGACTTGAAACTCGCACTTAATACTTAGAGAATGTTGTCCAAGTAGTCCTTGATGGAGGCAGGGTCGAGACGCTTGAATCCGTTCTGATTGCTCCTCGAAAGAGGAAGGAAAAGAAACGGAAAACTAGTAGTAGTCAGGGATCGCAAATAAGAGTTATGGGCTTTAAAAAAATCAGAGCCAAATAAGTGTCCTGGCAGTTTAAAAAGCTTTTTAACAAAATTATATTCTAGTTTTTCCACACTGTCATATTCCGCATAACCCCACACCTCTGCTGCATATAGCAAAATGGATCTTGTCGTTGCTTCAAAAAGCTTGTATTTCGCACTTGGTTTTATGTGTTTTCTTGATATAAAACTTTTCCACGTGCTATTGATTGCAATCCTTGCTTTTGCCCATTTGTTTCGCAGATGTGTCTCAAACCGCATATTCTGTGTCAGTGTGACTCCTAGATATTTGTATTCCTTCACAGCTTCCAGTTCTGACCCGTCGCACAGTGGGCGATTGGGCCTCGCTAGCGGCATTTAATTAATAACTTCCAAACGAAAACAGATATCTTCAGTCGGTTTTTTTTCACTGCTCAGAAAAAAATCAAAGAATTTTTTGCAAACAATTTTTTTTTTAAATTTTTTTCTTATTTTAAAAAAAAAATTTTTTTAATTTTAATTTTTTTTTTAAACTTCCTTAAACAAATTTGGTAAATCAATATTTTATTGAAAACGATAAAAAAATATATTATTCCGAATCGGAATCTTCAGAATCAGGCATATCCATATGCTTCATTGAAAGCAAGCTCTTCACATCCTCGTCCATAATAATATTTTTTGCAGACGATATCGAAGATCCATTTGATAATGAAGATATCAAAGGGTCGGATGAAACTAACAATGCATTTATGACATCTTCCGTAGTATTTTTTCGAGAATTTTTTCTGGTGTTGCTCTCGCGTATGTTTCGAAAGTCCTTGTTCCTGGCTTCAAGAGCTTCCTCGGACATCATACCAATCGGAAGAGAAAAATTATCTATAATGTCTGCTCCATGAATTAAAATTCTGTGAATTGACGATGGCATATAAAACCAGGGGTATGCTTCAACAAAAATTTCGGCAGTTTCCAATGCGTAAGACCCGAATGCCTCCGTATTTATATCGTGTCCACAAGCCAATGCTCGTAAGACTACGCTGAATCGATATATTAAATCAAAGCTTACTCCTGTTATATGAGCAGCCAAATTTGGCTGTTGGAAAAACCTCCTTGCAGTGTTTCCGTTGTTCGTACTGCCAGTACCAGCCATTGGTATATCCACCAACAAATGCATTTCTTCTCTTAGCTTCTGCTGAATACTTCTTTTATGTTGTTCAACAACATCCTTATCAGCACCACGAGCTTGCCACTTTTGTATAGGAATTCTATATGCAATGTGCAAAACACACTCGAAAAACCTAATCCAGGCGTGGAGACTTGATAAGCCATATTCAAATAGGTTTTCATTAATAGAAAAGCTCTTCACCAAATTTAGATTGTTCATATTTTTAGGAGTTGCGCTACAGATTCCGCATGTTTGCGAAGAGGATTCCGATATGACACTGAACGTTTTACCATCAAGCATGGTCATATGAAATTGGTGATCAATTCTAAAGGTACTCACTAATGTTGGTACAATATTTAAGATTTGGCTTTTTATGTTTTCAATTTCTCTACGAGTCAAGTCTGCCGTTTCTTTCTCGCAAAGTATCTTGATTGGTCGACAATATCGAGTAGAAGAAGGTCGATTGTTTTTCCATAAAACTGTCGGTCCTTTCTGCACTATCAATGGCACCATACAAATTGAAAATAAATATTGATCTATCATGTCTCCATCAAAGTCATCAAATTTTTGCCTATATGTAGAATGACCACTGCTGCCATCACAGCCCCATTTGTAGGTAGCAGTTAACTGGGTGTAATTATTATTATCAATTTGGTGCTGAAAACTCTCTGGGTGTGCTTCAATAATTCTAGCAATAGTATGGTCCACTAAGCTTTGTAGAGATACTTCAGCGAACTGATCAGTGACCGTGATGCCACTAGGATAGCATTTTTTTTTCGCACCGCGCAGTTTATCGTAGCATGGATATATATCGGCGTTTTGGCCTTTAGCAGCTCTTTTTGACAAATTCCATGTATACTTGGTATGTCCAACATCTACAAATAACGCCAGTGCTTTTTCATCAGAAAATTTTGAAGGTAGCCAGCGGCTACCACAGCGTGGAGTATTCATAGTTTTCATAATCTTACCGCTAAACTCTTCGTCGGCATTTAGCATAGACACCACCTTTGAAGCACTGCGCTTTCCAGCTTTATACAAGCTGCAGCTTGCAGCCACCAACAATGCATCTGACGTGACTTCTTCAGTAAGGCCTGACAATTTGTTGACTTGCGTTTTCTTGCAACACACCGAAATATCTTTTTGTGGACGTCCAACATTTTCGGAAGCTGATCTATCTATCAATACTATCGGCGTATCTAGCCATTCCTTGTTGTCATTTTCAAAAAACAACTTATTTCTTCGACAATTTTTCCACTTTACGACAAGCCTGCTAGTGAAATTTCGCAGCTTTTTGCTAGCGCCTTTCAGAACAGTATCAAATACAAAGTTTTCCATGGTGAGGAACTTCTTGGTTGGGATCGCTTCTTCATGCCATACTAAGAAAAGTGTCCGTTTTTCGACTGACATTGTGCCTAAAAAGTGCCGTAGTAGGAAGGGTAGCAGGTAGTAGCAATTCATATTGGACATTTTGGACGCACAATGATTCCAACTTCCAGATAAAATAAGAATTAGACTGAATCCAGTTGAATCAAATATAGTTCTACTCCACGAAAAACAGGTGTACGCTACTGTTGACTCGTTGTTAATACACTTAATTACCATTATGTTTTATAAGCAACACACTTATAGACCGGTCACAAACACTGATTTTCTATATAATACATACCTTGAAGATTATAAAAAACCAAACTTGTAATACAATAAGTAAAGATTCCAAATTTCCCAGAGACTCGAAGTGAATGCGCACAACAAAGAAAAAATTTTGTAAAGCGCTTGCTGCAGCATATGCTGTGTTTGACAGCTCACAGCTGATGATCAGCTGATCGGAGAGCTTTTAAAAAAGCTCTGTTATCGATTTGTAAAAAAAAATCAACGCTTTTTCAAATTTGAAAATTTGAATTAAATGCCGCTAGCGAGCCCGAATCGCCCACTGTGCGTCGAGGTACCACAGGCGCCCTCTGCCATCTCGAACCACCATGATTTTGGATATTTCTGTGTTAATGATAAGGCTCCACTGCTTACAATACACAGATACTTTGTCAATTGTATATTGAATCTCTTCCGCACTTTCGGCCAGCAGTACCATATCATCGGCGTACATAAGCATCTTACAAGTGACAGCTCCGAGTCTTGCACCTCCGCTTAGGTAGTCATGTAGGTCTTAATAGGCATCCTTGTTTGACTCCTCTGTTTGTCTTAAACCAATCCGAGCATTCGTCTCCGTCCCACACTGTCGTCTTATTGTCCACGTATAAGCTTTTGACAACGGAAAGCATTTTCGACGATAATCCTAAATTGCTAAGTTTGTAAAAGAGCGCATTCCTGTTAATGGTGTCGAAAGCTGCACGGAAATCCACAAAAAACATGTTAAAATGGTGGTGAGAACAAAAATGCTATCAACAGTTGAGTAGTCATTTCGAAATCCGGATTGGTACTCGCTGAGCAGATTATTTTCATTCAAAAAAACAGAGGAGAAATGAGATTCCTCTATAATTCTATTCTTCCTTCTCCTTTCTTATATATGGGATATATAATATCTAGTCGGAAGGAAACAGGTGCCTCCGAGTTAAGCATAATATTGTTGTACACATTTGTACAACTGCTGAAAACTATAGGATCTGAGCTTGTTGAACAAAAATCTGATAATTTTTCTCGAAAAATACTCCAAATCTTTTTCAAATTCCTCATTTCTTGCTTCCTGAGCCTCTAGGACAATTCTCCTATTGCTATAAGTGCGATTTTCTATTATTTTGTGGTCATGAATTAATGATTTGGCCAATGTAGAAGGCAAACTAGCAAGTTTTAGCCGGCTCGAGGTCACGTTATGTTTGCACATAACTTTAAACAACTTGTTGAACAAAAATCTGATAATTTTTCTCGAAAAATACTCCAAATCCTTTTCAAATTCCTTATTTCTGGCTTCCTGAGCCTCTAGGACAATTCTCCTATTGGTATAAGTGCGATTTTCTATTATTTTGTGGTCATGAATTAATGATTTGCGCCATGTTGGAGGCTAACTAGCAAGTTTTAGCAGGCTCGAGGTCAGGTCAAGTTATGTTTCAGGTTCAAGTTTAATCTGAACTATTCTGCCTGGTCAATCTGTTCTGCTTTAGTACTTCTATTTGTTGTCAACTCTTTCTAAACAGATTATACATTTAAATTGGGTTTTTAATTTTTGGTTGCACATTTTGGTTCACAGTGTTTTCTCACAGGTTTCATTTTTCATTCTAATTTCTAAATTAATTGGAGTGTAGCGTGTGTGCATTAATCAATAGGGATAATCACAAAATTTTCAACATACATTTACATAAAAAGTTATAAAACAAATGCCTTGATACACAGTTAACAAGAATCGTAGACGTCCAGGGCTTAAGAAGCAACAAACGCCTCTCAACTTAGAGGCAGACGTGGTTGGGGTTTATATCTGGGATACCCTAGGTCGTTTGCCACTGCAATTAGTTAAAATCGGTTAAAGATTGCATGGGATTGGGTATTTGTATGTATAATAAGCTCACCCTTAAGTTGGGACCCTGCTGTCCCTGACGTGCAGCCTCCGCCTCTCTTCGCTCCAGCTCCGCAGCACGTTCTTGTTGGCGGCGCACACTGTCCGGATTCTTAACACCTCGGGACTCATTCTCCTGACGACGTCGTTCGGCTGCCTCTAATTGCTGGCGTCGACGCTCCTCCTGAAAGATAAGTTGATGATCATGCACTTTCAGTAGGATATCAAAAAATAGTTTTCTTCACCCACTGGTGGGGGCATTAAAACTGATTCTTCGGCACTGTTGCCGCAGCAGGAGAAACACGATCCCATGGTGATTGTTTGAAAAATACAAATAGGGCTTCTTTGTATGTTTTGCGCAGTTTTGCTTAATTATTAATCTGTTTTGCCACTTTGTTTTGGTTTGACAGTTTGCACAGCTGTTGTTCGTGTTACGTGTTTTGATTACGTTTTACGTGGTGTTAGCGATGACATTAAATAATAATTTAAAAATAATTTGACAAATATTTAGGAAATTTTGATGAAAATTTGGCCAAATTGGCGAACTTTTCGGATATATTTAATCAAATTATTAGTGAATGAAACTATGGTTTATGTTTTAAGTCCTTCAAAATCTGCAATTAGGGCTATTTAGCCAAATTTTCATCAGAATTTCCTAAAAAATTTTCAAATTATAAAAAATTTATTTTTTTTATTTTGATTCAGTATCGTTTTAAGAGCTAGTCCATCTAGTGTTAACATTTTTTAAAAATATTAAGTGTTTTGACAAAATATATAAGCTCAAATGGAAAATAAATTATTGATTCTAGATACGTTTTTTATGCTGAGCTCGAATCCGGTATAAAAAAAAACATATCTTTAGTGGATTAGCTGTTAATTTGTCCATAAAATGCAAAAACTGGCTAATGTTACCCCATTTTGGTTCATCCGAATTTTGTAGAAATCAGCTAATTTTGAAATTTTCAAGCTTAACATACAGTAGTACCATCCCATATCTACACAATATAATAAATATTTTAGTTCATAATCGATCGGTAAAGAATGGCTGGTTTCAACGCCAGCCTATCTATGTATTTATTTGTCTATGTTTTTTTTGCCGTATGCTGTTAAACTTAACAGTGTGCTGTTAGCTGCGCCACAGCTGTTTTCGCTCGCAATTTTAACTCTACATTTAATTAATATCGTTGTGGTTGTTCTTGTTGTTTGTTTCTATCCATAAGCAAAGCCGAAAGTAAAACCCACAAACATTTCATTACAAACAGTTTAGGCAAATTCTTTACGTGGCGAGGGTGGCTTTTGCGGTTTTGTTTGAATTTTGGCTCCAAGCGGTTTGGCTTTGTATGTGTGTGTGTGTGTAGGAGTTGGTGTGGGGTGCGTGATAATTAAGCAGATTGAAAGTGATTAGTAACGCTAAATTGCTAAATAATTTGTTAGTAACATTTAAAAAGTTGTTAATAATATTAACTCAACATGTTGGATGTGCCCCAGGAAGCCAAGGTGAGTTACAGTTACTTGAACATCACTCTCCCTCTCTATCTCTCTCTCTCTGTCTCACATTGAGTGCAGGTGCAGCTTGCATTCCAGCAATAATAATTTTTGCCGGTTCCGACTTGAAATCTCTCTCTATTTAAAAACCTTTGACTGGTTTTTTCTATACCCTTTTTTAAATGCATTTGCATTTGATTTAGCTTTAACCTTCAAGTGACCTCCTAGCCAAGTACAAGTACACAGGCATGTGTCGCCGTTGTCTGCGTATATGTGTATGTATGTGTGTATGAGTGTGCTATATTTTGGGGGCAATCAAAAAGTTGGCCTTGGCCCTCTCCCCCTCTAATTCATAGTGATAAGACAAAAATGGGTAGGGGTAGATCAGAATCTTTCGACATATTTTTCCCCATATTGGTTGATAAGCGCCTGCGGCTTCTACTACTGCTCCTCAACCACTTGACCGAGTGCGTGCTCGAGTTCATGTGGATTTTTTTTATCTATTTTTTTTAGTTTATGAAGTGACCGGCTACTCAACTGGCTCTTATTTTGCCCCTTTTTGCTTTGCTTTGTTATGTTTTGTTTTGCAGAGCGTGATACTGGGAGAGAGAGAGAGAGCGAACCAGAGAGCCGCTTTGCTATCACTTGTTGCTGTCGCTGCCAACGTCTCTGCTCTGCTCGGTTGTACAAAAATTTTGTATTAAAATTCAAATTCATATTGAATTCTAGCTTTATATTCCATTGCACTGTCAACGTGCAAACTTCGCGCGCGCATTTTGAATAAGAAGTTTTGTTTTAAGTGTTTTGATTGATTATACGTACACACACACAAACGCACACCTATTCTATCATGACATCAGGCATACGACCCATTGATGTTCTGCTGCAGCGGGCCGGTGTAAGTTTTCGGTTATGCGATATTTGGGCCAAGTTTAAAAAAAACACTACAAAATCAACAACAATAAAAAAGTGTAAACATAAAACGATTGTTTTTTGAAGTAAACCAAAAAAAAAAACCACAAAAGGTGCTTAAATCTTTGATTTGTGTTTGATTTTAATGTTTATTCGGTATACAAAATCGTGCTTTTTCACGAATTATTGAGTTAGATATAAAAAATTTCAACTGGAAGTGGGACTATGTGATTGAAATAAGTTTTTAACCAAAACTTACCTAAGCTTTGGTTTTTGGTGAAATTTCTGAAACGATCCGATCCCCCCACATGTCACAGGACAGTTCCCTTTTGCTGACACTTGCGAATTCGATATCATATCGATAGAAAATCGAGCCTTTTAGCGGAAAAACTCTAAATGTTGTGACAGTGACTTGATCAATCATCCGTCGCGATTGATCACCCGAATGGACATTTAGCTCTTACACTAGTTAACAGTCAAAAAGACCCATTTCTACTCATTTTCTTCGTAGAAGTGGTCCTTGTAGTCAAACTACTTAACCGTTTTGAAAACAATGTTTTACGCGATTATTGAAAATTCAATTAGCCTTCTATTCATATATTCCGTGACTTCACCTAACGTTTCTGAATTGAGTTAAGGCTTAAAATATAAGTGGAACTACCGAAAAAATAAAAAATAAAATCATATGTAAAATACGTTCTCATAAAAAAATGTTTGAAATCGATTT
>JBAMBO010002057.1:0-23197 GCA_037044535.1 Lordiphosa magnipectinata | reverse complement strand
GTTTCACGTCAAGCGGCCCAAAGCTTTCTCCAAAATTCTGTGCAATAAAAATACAAGTTATATATGTCAAAATACTCGTTAACTCATCCCCTTTCAATTGCAAAGTGGCAGAATTGAAAATTCAAAATGGCGTCCTTACTATGTCAAGTAGAAGAGGCTAAATTCGGAAATAAGTAAATATATTTATTAATTTCTTCTAAAAAATGATGCATAAATTTTTGGTCACAACATATTTTAATGTTTTTGGGGTCGCTGATTACGAATATGATGTCCGATTTTAGAAATTCAAAATGGCGGATCCAATATGGCGGACGAATTTTTTAAAATTTCGTCAAATTCGCTTAAAATTTGTTACTCGGGGGTTTTTGGGGTCGCTGATTACGAATCTGAAGTCAGTTTTTCAAATTTCATAATGGCGGACCCAATATGGCGGACAAATTTTTTAAAAATTCATCGAATTCGCTTGAAACTTGTTACTCGGGGGTTTTTGGGGTCGCTGATTACGAATCTGAAGTCAGTTTTTCAAATTTCAAAATGGCGGACCCAATATGGCGGACAAATTTTTTAAAAATTCATCGAATTCACTTGAAACGTGTTACTCGGGGGTTTTTGGGGTCGCTGATTACGAGTCTGAAGTCAGTTTTTCAAATTTCAAAATGGCTGGTCTAATATGGCCGACAGGACGTAAAGCCATTCATTTGTTCGACCGAATGAAAATGGCGACCATGTTTTCCCAAGGGAAAAAATGATCTTCAGATCGCGTCACAAATGTCAAATTAATCAAAAATATTTGTACTCTAAAAGGTTCTGACGTTGGTTTTATGTTTACGTGATCTTCATATGTTTTAGCGAATGTCTTTTTTTTCACGTTGTTCAAATGTTTTTATTGATCCCTTAGTGTGTCAAATGAACGTGAATAGTTTTAGATGAGATTTATTTGAGAAAATCTCTAGTACTCTTATGTTGATAAGATTAATCACTTAAAAATTAAAGATTATTAATTTATTTTCTTTGTTTTCATCGCTTCCTGACAAGGAGGATTATTTCTATTATAGTATTGTATTGAGTTTCACTGACATTAATTGATGTTTTGTTTTTTTCGTTTTCTCCGTTTCCTGATAAAGTAAATTATTTTATTAACGGAGTTTTTTTTCAATTTTATTATTCGTTCTAATTCTTGCGTGAATTGTTTGATTTATAATTTTGTACTGAGTTTCGGCTACATTTGATTGTTTGTTTTGTTTATTAAGTTTTTCAGCTTCTTTGCTTTCTAACAAAGTGAATTATTTAATTTAGTGTCGTACTGAATTTTAGCGACATTATTTAGTTCCGTTTCTCTCCTTTTTTTGTTTTGTGCTGATATTTTTCAAATCATAATATGATTCGTTTCCTGTTAAGGTGAATTATATTGCACAAGTTTGGAATTGTTTTTTTTGTCGTTAAATTTTTTCATTATTTATTTCGTTTTTGTTTTCTGCCAAGGTAAACCGTTTTATCCACAGATTTAGTACCTAATTTTATTCTGTATCATGGCAGAGAGTAAAGAACAGTTTGGTGGTTCAGACCACGGAGATAGATGCATCAATCCCCTTAATCGGAAAAAGCATAAGGGATCAGGTTTGAGAAAAATATCGAAGGCGTTATTGAAGAAATTTCCTCAAATTTCTGAGAACGCTAGGATATGTTACGAATATAGAACAAGATGTAACCAAGGTAATTCAGTCGAGAATTCAAGTAAATCTGATGAACCACCACTTAAAAAAAAATGTCTCTCGAGAGAAGATGAATTAGAAGAATTATTATGTGGCCTTAAAGAGAAATTTTCTTCTCTTCCTGAAAACGATCCTTCACGCTTATCAATACTTACAATAGCTCCTGAATGTTGGAGGATTCGTCAGATTGCTTCCGAATTTGGTTGTTCTGAAAGACAGGCAAAAAAAGCAAAGCTTTTGAGAAAAGCTGAGGGAGTTTTGGCATTACCTAATTCAAAAAAAGGTAAAGTATTATCCGATCTTACAGTTAAGAAGGTGCAAGGTTTCTACGAGTGTGACCAAAATAGTCGAATAATCCTCAACCATCTTGTTTTTTTCTGGAATGTAATTCATGTCCCGCGGTTGCAAATTTCACTTCAAAAGTTACGTCTATTTTGGAAGAAAATGATATTTCTGAAATCATTTGTAGTTCTTGGCAATCGACCGACAGATGCAATTTGAAAAAATTGTGGTTTTCTGTGGAAGATTATGTCCAAAGTTTATCAAATGATTTCAAAAAGTTTTCCCAGCATCATTTCATTTCGAAAAATCAGTCGAGTTACTTTAAATCCAGAAAAGATACTTTGAAAGATGTTGAGGTAATTCTGCAGTGCGATTTTTCCGAAAATTATGCTTACGTTGTTCAGGATGCTGCACAAGGATTTCATTATAACAATGATCAGTGTACAGTTTATCCTGTACTTTTTTATTATAAGCATGAAGGCGAATTAAAGCACTTCAGCATGATATTACTGTCTGATAGTTACAGTCACGACACATCTGCAGTTTACTTACTACAACAGACAGTAATGCCCATCATTAAAAAGGTTTGCCCAAGGGCAAATAAAGTCATTTATTTTAGTGATGGTGCGAAACAGCACTATAAAAATCGCTTCCAAATTGTCAATCTCGTACACCACAAGGAAGATTTTAACTTAGAGGCAGAGTGGCATTTCCATGCAACAGCACATGGAAAAGGCTCATGTGATGGCATAGGAGCTATTTTGAAGAGAGAAGCCACCCGAGCAAGCTTGCAAGCCTCACCTGATAAAGCCATTTTAAATGCAGAGAGTCTTTACCAATGGGCTAAGCAACACATTAAGACTTCGCAGATTTTCTTTTACAACAAGCAACAACACGATAGAGTGAAACGACAACTTGCTAGTAGATTTTCTCGAGCACCTGCTGTTACAAAAATCCAATCTGCACATTCTTTTATTGTAACACCAGAAAAAAAATTGAAAATATTCAAATATTCAAATGCACCTCATCCTATTGCAGTTATGCAATATTAAAATAAAATTACATTGATTAGGATGTATTTTGTAAATATATTTCAAACGACCTTTTATAAGGCCACGAAATTATTACAGTTTAATATTTAAAACAATCAGCCTTTTTCAAGGCTACCAAATCCTTACAGTTAATAAATTATATCAATCGGCCTTTTTCAAGGACACAAAAAAATTATATTGGGTCCGCCATTTTGAAATTTGAAAAACTGACTTCAGATTCGTAATCAGCGACCCCAAAAACCCCCAAGTAACACGTTTCAAGTGAATTCGATGAATTTTTAAAAAATTTGTCCGCCATATTGGGTCCGCCATTTTGAAATTTGAAAAACTGACTTCAGATTTGTAATCAGCGACCCTAAAAACCCCCGAGTAACAAGTTTCAAGCGAATTTACGAAATTTAAAAAATTCGTCCGCCATATTGGATCCGCCATTTTGAATTTCTAAAATCGGACATCATATTCGTAATCAGCGACCCCAAAAACATTAAAATATGTTGTGACCAAAAATTTATGCATCAGTTTTTAGAAGAAATTAATATATTATATATATTTACTTATTTCCGAATTTAGCCTCTTCTACTTGACATAGTAAGGACGCCATTTTGAATTTTCAATTCTGCCACTTTGCAATTGAAAGGGGATGAGCTAACGAGTATTTTGACGTATATAACTTGTATTTTTATTGCACAGAATTTTGGAGATAGCTTTGGGCCGCTTGACGTGAAACGTCCCATATATATTCTTGATCAGCATTAACAGCCGAGTCGATATAGCCATGTCCGTCTGTCCGTCCGTCCGTCTGTCTGTCTGTCCGTATGAACGAAGAGATCTCAGAGATGGTAAGAGATAGAGGTTTGACATGTATGGGACATATATTTCTTATACTTGCAGGCAGAACAAGTTTATTTTCAATTTTGGCCACGCACCCTTCCGCCCCCGCAATTTGGAAAAAACGTCATATCTCCTACAGTTTTGAAGATAGATCGTTCGTACCTTCTAGAGATACATTGTAAACAAAATTATTTATCGATTTGCTGAACGAATGATTAAGATTGGATGAACGATACTCAAGTTATGAGCAAAACGGCCAGTAAACACCCCCCACCCATCCACCCATCACCACAGCATTCTATTGAACGGCAATCTTAGTGAGAGAGCGAGAGAGAGAAACTTAGAGATGAGCGCGTATAACTCGTGAGCAAATGCGAGCTGCGACGTTAAGGGTACAGAGTATGTTATAGTCGGGCTTGACCGACTTTCTTTCTTGTTTTTTTAATAGGGCAATTAAATTCGGTACCAAATAATCAATTGAATACACAGCAAATTCACCACTGGGGTCAAACAATCGGCAAACAGTTGGAGTAACCAGAAACAGCTTACAGCTATTTCAAGCAGAGAAAAAACCAAAAACTAAATTCACAAAACACACAGTAACTGTAATGCACACAAGTAGTCAGAGCGCAAGTGGAAGCGATCGCGAGCGCGAGAGAGATGAGTGGCAGCGGGAGGGAGTAAGGCTACACCAACACCAACAACAACGAGAGCGTAAGTTAAAGTCGGCTCTAACGGACTTCGATATACCCGTTACTCATACATAGAAATGTTTAATAGCCATCCTGTGTGCCAGAGGTGAGACAGCCGAAAAGTATCCAACATTTTTTAACTCGGCTATTTAAATTGGAGGGCTTTTAGATGTTGCGAATATAAACATAAGATTTAAATTTGAGATCGATATCTCAAAAATTGTGGGAGTTATTCAACATTTTTTATTGTGGGGGCGGGGGTGGGCGTGGCAAAAATTTGAAATAAACTTGATCTGCGTGCAGACAATAGGAGTCTACATTTCAAAATTGGTTACTCTAGCTCTTCTAGTCTCTGAGATCTAGGTGTTCATACAGACAGACAGACATGGCTATATCGACTCGGCTGTTGATGCTAATCAAGAATATATATACTTTATATGGTCGGAAATGATTCGTTCTGCCTGTTACATACATTTGCACGACTTTAGTATACCCTTTTACTACGAGTAACGGGTATAACAAGAGAGCGCGATCGGTTGACCAAAAAGCCAGGCAAATACAATAAAACAAAACGGAAGAACAAATCTAAATGCGCGGCAACAGGAATGCAGAATTTGTTTTTGCGTTTAGTTTACAAAACAATAGCAACCAAATTAATGAAAGCTATTGTAAAATTATTAGCTCGAGAACTTAAAAGCACAAGACAAACAAGCAGAATCGATTTTGACACTGGCAAGGAAATTAAAAGAAGCGCAGGTTAAAAAAACACGTCCGTCTTCAAAGAGAATGCGAATGCGAATGTATATGCCATTAATGATCCTAAAATCTAAATCCAAATAAAATTTGTCGAATAAACAGAAATTATGGGAAGGTGTCCAAAAACTGTGGTATGAGACACCAGTAGAGACCTGCCAGGCTCTTATTAAAAGTATGCCAAAAAGAATAGCAGTAGTGGCCAAAAATAGAGGTGGATACACTGGATACTAAGTTAGGAAATACTAATTTACCTAAAAAAAGAACACAAAATGGAAATAAAAATTTTTTTTCTTACCAACACATGAAGTGTACCTATTATTATGATCACACTGAAAACGTATCTGAAACACAAAATGATCTCTTTTACATATGTTAGTTTATTATTCTATGTTACAATTAAGTTTATTTTATTAAAAACAAATAGTTGAGGAACCAATGAGAACAAATTTTAAGTTTGAAACAATGAATAAAACTGTTTTCCGTTACCTTAAAGTCAGAGTTGATGTGTGTACCTATTAATATGATCAGGTGAGTATATATACGTAACGGGTATAAAAGTATTAGCTTATTTCATTATGAAAGTTTATATACCGATGTATTTTAATATCAAATTTTAAAATTCAGAATTATATGGCAGTAAACATTTATTGCATTTTATTCGATCAAAGCAGTTCTTGCCACTAAATCTTCGAGAAAATAAACAAAGCAATCCAACCCAATGCATAACAGAAAATATTTTGTTAGCAATGCTTTTCGATGCAAATGTGTCCGCGAAAGAGCTATTAATAAAATTATGTATTATCGCGAGAAATTATAAAAAACAAAATAAAATAAAAAAAATTTTCCAAATCTCAAACAAACTTGATCTGGGTACGGTATACACCTAAAAAAAAATATACATTAGCAAAAATTTGTGGCTCTATCTTTTGTAGTCCCTGAGATCGACGCGTGCATACAGACAGACCGACGAACATGGCTAAATCGACTCAGCTGTTGATGCTGATCAAGAATATATTTACTTTATAAGGTCGGATATGCTTCCTTCTAGCTAATACATACATTGGCACATCTTCATGATCCCCTTTTAAAATTTTTGATTGGATTCATATAATAAGTTGCGCCCTCTCTCATGCCACTCCTACTTCTATTTTGTTGTTCAAATTTTTTTTAGTTTTAAGGACATATATTTAAAACTTCAGACCGATACCTCACTTATTTAAAAAGTTTTCACTCCCACTTTCTAAAATCAGCATTAGTACATGGGGTGTTGACAGGCCGTTTTTTGCTCATGACTTGAGTATCGTTCAACCGATCTTTAGCAAATCAATAAATAATTTTGATTACTAGATATCTCTAGAAGGTACGAACCATCTATCATCAAAACTGTGGAAGATTCACGTTTATTCCAAATTGCAGGGGCGGGAGGGCGCGAGTCAAAAATTGAAAATAAACTTGATCTGCCTGCAAGTATAAGAAAAATATGTCCCATACATGTCAAACCTCTACCTCTTACCATCTTTGAGATCTCATCGTTCATACGGAAGGAAGGACAGACAGACAGACGGACGGACGGACAGACGGACATGGCAATATCGACTGGGCTGTTGATGCTGATTAAGAATATATGTACTTTATAGGGTCGGAGATGATTCCTTCTGGCTGTTACTTACTTTTGCACAAACTTAATATACTCATGTACCTTCGGTATAGAGTATAAAAATATTGTTTAGATTTAGATTTATTTGACATAAAATAATACCTGGTGCTACAAGTACATACATACTTAGCATCAATTATTGCACCAGTCACAAAAGCAAGACATTTGATTTTAAATTGGCTTATCCTGCTTAATTCTATGGTTTATATTTTATCTTCTAGTATTCAAATATTATTAAACAAACAAACAATAATTTCTTAATTTAAAGATCTAGTTTGCAAGTGTATTTTCAATTTTTCCCTAAATTGCGTTGCACTACTGATATTCTTTATGTTGGTTGGCAGTTGGTTCCACAACCTAACAGTATTAACAAACAATTGTCGCTCCAAACTAGCAAGTTTATGGCGTACTGCCATTAAGTTCATAGTTCTTATCGATGTGGCAAAACTAATCTTGTCATACAAATATGATGGTTCTCTAGTATTTATTCTCTTATGCAGAAAAATAAGCGATCTGTATATTGTAAATGATTTAAAGTCAACACCGTATATTTGAATAGCAAGGTGTGTTATATGGTTAGTTCGTCTTTTATCGTAAACAAATCTAGCTATATTGTTAAATGTAACGTTAAGTCTTCTTTGGGAGGCAGAATCACACTTTCCAAATATTTCAAGCCCATAGCACAGTGTAGGTATGTCGTGAATTTCGTCGGTAAATAATTCTTAGTCAAAGAAAGTTGTCTAAGTACTCCATACGTTTGACCAGTTGCCTTGATTTCTTGTATGTATACACTTTCACTTTGTAGGATTGAGTGACAGACCGTTACATTTAGCCACACATTACACACTCATTTATTTTATTCAGAGGACGACTAACATACATTTGAACATCATCGGCATACATGTGGACATTACAATTAGACAACATATCTGGGAGGTCATCTACTTCTACTCTATATATAAAATTTGGACAGGAGTTTCCATTAGTGGTGAGAAAGTGCGTACTAAGAAGGGGTTTTGGAAAATTCCAACCGGAAAAGTCTGAAAAACGTCGGAAAAGTTTGCATGGGAAAAATTTATTTTTCATCCGATTGTCTTGAAACTTGGTTTGTAAGCATCGTACGCGAAATTATTCACACCTGTTTTCCGATTTGGAAAATCCGCCCAGGAGAAAATGGCCGGAAAATTCTACATGCAAAAAACTATTTTTGATCCGATTGAGTTGAAACTCGGTTTGTAAGGATAGAATACGAAATAATTTTAAATGTGATTTTCCAATGTCGGAAAATCCGCCCCCAGGCGTGAAAATTCTGTAGGCAAATAATTATTTTTCATCCGATTGGCTTGAAACTCGGTTTGTAAGGATAGAATACGAAATAATTTTAAATGTTATATTCCAATGTCGGAAAATCCGCCCCCAGGCGTGAAAATTCCCGGAAAATTCTGTAGGCAAATAATTATTTTTCATCCGCTTGGCTTGAAACTCGGTTTGTAAAGATAGAATACGAAATAATTTGAAATGGTATTTTCCAATGTCGGAAAATAAGCCCCCCAGGCTGGAAAATGCCCGGAAAATTCTGTAGGCAAAAAACTATTTTTCATCCGATTGAGTTGAAACTCGGTTTGTAAGGATATTTATTTATTTATTTAAGTTTGACAAAGTTCTGTCGACGATTACGATTACGATTACGATTACGATTACGATTACGATTACGATTACGATTACGATTACGATTACGATTACGATTACGATTACGATTACGATTACGATTACGATTACGATTACGATTACGATTACGATTACGATTACGATTACGATTACGATTACGATTACGATTACGATTACGATTACGATTACGATTACGATTACGATTACGATTACGATTACGATTACGATTACGATTACGATTACGATTACGATTACGATTACGATTACGATTACGATTACGATTACGATTACGATTACGATTACGATTACGATTACGATTACGATTACGATTACGATTACGATTACGATTACGATTACGATTACGATTACGATTACGATTACGATTACGATTACGATTACGATTACGATTACGATTACGATTACGATTACGATTACGATTACGATTACGATTACGATTACGATTACGATTACGATTACGATTACGATTACGATTACGATTACGATTACGATTACGATTACGATTACGATTACGATTACGATTACGATTACGATTACGATTACGATTACGATTACGATTACGATTACGATTACGATTACGATTACGATTACGATTACGATTACGATTACGATTACGATTACGATTACGATTACGATTACGATTACGATTACGATTACGATTACTATTACTATTACGATTACGATTACGATTACGATTACGATTACGATTACGATTACGATTACGATTACGATTACGATTACGATTACAATTACAATTACAATTACAATTACAATTACGATTACGATTACAATTACGATTACGATTACGATTACGATTACGATTACGATTAGACGAGTTTGGCGAGTTAGCCGAGTTAGACGAGTTAGACGCAAAGTAGACGATATTTCGGACTCAGTAACCACTGCCTGACTTCTATCAGATAAATATGATTTTATAAGTTTAATGTCAGTGTCCTTGAAATTAAAGAATTTATTAAGCTTAGTTACTAGGATTTCATGATTAACAGTCATGAAGTAGGATTAAAATTGGTCTGTATTCATTGTTTCCTTTCGGAATGGGTATGATTTTAGCCATTTTCCATAAATTCGGAAAAGTTGATGTCATAAATGTAGTGTTGCAGATATGGGTTATGAAAGGCAATATTTGGGGAAGGATAATATTTAGAAATTTTGGATTCATATTATCTAATCCCTCTGCATTTGACTTAATTTTAAGAATAGACTCAAGAACATCACACTGTCTCACACACATAAAGCTAAAACTACTATCACAGTTATTACTAGGCATAAATTCAAGATAAAGATTAGATGTAGCTGCCGGTACTGCAGATTGCACAAATTTACAGTTTAGATCATTGATTTCAGCGTTAATTTTACTACTACTTATTTGCTTCCCAATTCCCAGATTTCTAATTTCACTCCATTTTTATACCCGTTACTCGTAGAGTAAAAGGGTAAACTAAAGTCATGCAAATGTATGTAACTGGCAGAAGGAATCATTTCCGACCATATAAAGTTTATATATTCTTGATCAGCATCAACAGCCGAGTCGACATAGCTATGTCCGTCTGTCCGTCCGTCCATCTGTCCGTCTGACTGTATGAACACCTAGATCTCAGAGACTAGAAGAGCTAGAGCAATCAAATTTGAAATCAAGACTCGTATTGTCTGCACGCAGATCAAGTTTATTTCAAATTTTGGCCACTCCCACCCCCGCCCCATCAATAAAAAATATTGAACAGCTCCCACAATTTTTAAGATATCAATCTAAAATTTAAAACTTACATTTATATTAGCAATATCTATAAGCCCTGATCCATCAAGATCGGATCATAAATAGCCGAGTAAAAAAAATGTTATATACTTTTCGGCTGTCCCACCTCAGGCTCACTGGAAGGCTATTAAACATTTGTTTCCATGAGTAACGGGTATATCGAAGTCGGTTGGTGGGCTTATAGATGTTGCGAATATAAACTTAAGTTTTAAATTTGAGATCGATATCTCAAAAATTGTGGGAGTTATTCAACATTTTTTATTGTGGGGGCGGGGGTGGGCGTGGCAAAATTTTGAAATAAACTTGATCTGCGTGCAGACAATAGGAGTCTACATTTCAAAATTGGTTGCTCTAGCTCTTCTAGTCTCTGAGATCTATGTGTTCATACAGACAGACGGACAGACGGTCAGACGGACAGACGGACATGGCTATATCAACTCGGCTGTTGATGCTGATCAAGAATATATATACTTTATATGGTCGGAAATGATTCCTTCTGCCTGTTACATACATTTGCACGACTTTAGTGTACCCTTTTACTCTACGAGTAACGGGTATAAAAATACGTCGAGTAAAGTGTCAGATGTGTTTGTGTAATGTGTAGTTATACTTGAGTTGACTAAATCCATATGCATCGAAGTCATTTCATCTGCTAAGTTTCATTGTTAACATATTAGGAGGTCTCCAGCTATTATAATGTCAGTAAAGTCCAAAGATAAGGTCGAGATTACATCAATTACTTCTGTGTAGTCAGTATAACGATTTGGTCTGTAAAGGCAGAAAATTATCATTTTGATTTAATTATTAAGTCCCATTATCTGAATGAAAAGATACTCAATTGCACTTTCGGGTGGGTGTTTACAGATTACTTTAGAAACTTTTTGTGACATATATCGCAACACCCCCGGCATGGCCTTCACGATCAGATCGATATACATCAAACCCATCACACAAAATTAACTTGTCACATAGTTGAGGGACAAACCACGTTTCAGATACACATATAACATCTACATTTGACTTCACAAACAAATACCTAAATTCTTCTATTTTTTTGAGCAGACAAATTTAAATGCCCTTTCTTTGATTAGCCAAAATATTACAGTACGTTGTGGATCTATTCATGTTATTAACCATTTTTTGCAATTTAAATAAACTTTTAGTAGCACACGCTACTTACATAAAACAAAAACATGATAATTCCATTATAGCGAACATAAATGAATACACATATCTAACCTATTCTTAAGAGTAAAGTAGCCTTTACATTTTCTTCTTAAACTGGAACATTCAATTAAGAAATAAATCATGATCGTCTACGTCATCACCACGAGGTGAAGAGACCACATGAGATGTTGGAGAGCAGTCATTCCCAGATTGATCCCTAAAACACTGCAACTCTTGCATGTTTTTTATGCAGACATATTCGTTGCCCGCACACTTCTTGACACGAACTGAACCATTGCGAGTAAATACAGCCGTCAATGCTTTTAGTTTTTTCAACCTCATTGCCTCCGTGTGTGGGATGTGGATGGGAACTGGGTGGTTAGTGGGTGGGATGTGGGTGGTAAGTGGGAGGGAAGAGTGTGGGATGTGGGTGGTAAGTGGGTGGTTAGTGGGTGAGAAGTGGGTGAGAACTGGGTGGTTTGTGGGTGGGATGTGGGTGGTAAGTGGGTGGGAAGTGGGTGATAGTGGATGGGAAGTGGGTGGGATGAGAGTGGAATGTGGGTGACATGTGGGTAGTAAGTGGGTGGAAAGCGGGTGGCATGTGGGTGGTAAGTGGGAGGGAAGAGTGTGGAATGTGGGTGGTAAGTGGGTGATAGTGGGTGGTTAGTGGGTGGGAAGTGGGTGGGATGTGGGTGGAATGTGGGTGAAATGTGGGTGGGAAGCGGGTGGCATATGGGTGGGATTCGGATGGGAAGTGGGTGGGGATGTGGGTGGGAAGTGGGTGCAAAGTGGGTGGTTAGTGGGTGGCAAGTGGGTGGTTAGCGGGTGGTTAGTGGGTGGATAGTGGGTGGTTAGTGGGTGGTTAGTGGGTGGTTAGTGGGTGGTTAGTGGGTGGTTAGTGGGTGGTTAGTGGGTGGGGAGTGGGTGGGATGAGGGTGGGAAGTGGGTGGGAAGTGGGTGGGGATGTGGGTGGGATGTTGGTAGGATGTGGGTGGGAAGTGGGTAACAAGTGGATGGGAACTGGGAGGTTAGTGGGAGGGATGTGGGTGGGATGTGGGTGGTAAGTTGGTGGGAAGAGGGTGGCATCTGGGTGGGATGTGGGTGGTAAGTGGGTGGGAATTGGGTGGGGATATGGGTAGGATGTGGGGGGGAAGTGGGTGGGATGTGGGTGGAATGTGGGTGAAATGTGGGTGGGAAGCGGGTGGCATATGGGTGGGATTCGGATGGGAAGTGGGTGGGGATGTGGGTGGGAAGTGGGTGCAAAGTGGGTGGTTAGTGGGTGGCAAGTGGGTGGTTAGCGGGTGGTTAGTGGGTGGATAGTGGGTGGTTAGTGGGTGGTTAGTGGGTGGTTAGTGGGTGGGGAGTGGGTGGGATGAGGGTGGGAAGTGGGTGGGAAGTGGGTGGGGATGTGGGTGGGATGTTGGTAGGATGTGGTTGGGATGTGGGTGGGAAGTGGGTAACAAGTGGATGGGAACTGGGAGGTTAGTGGGAGGGATGTGGGTGGGATGTGGGTGGTAAGTTGGTGGGAAGAGGGTGGCATCTGGGTGGGATGTGGGTGGAAAGTGGGTGGGAATTGGGTGGGGATATGGGTAGGATGTGGGGGGGAAGGGGAAGTGGGTGGGGATGTGGGTGGGATGTTGGTAGGATGTGGTTGGGATGTGGGTGGGAAGTGGGTAACAAGTGGATGGGAACTGGGAGGTTAGTGGGAGGGAAGTGGATGGAAAGTGGGTGGGAACTGAGTGGCAAGTGGGTGGGAAGTGGGTGCTAAGTGGATGGAAAGTGGGTTAGAAGTGGGTGGGAACTGAGTGGCAAGTGGGTGGGTATTTGATGGGAACTGGGTGGGAAGTGGGTGGTTAGTGGATGGGATGTGGGTGGTAAGTGGGAAGGAAGTGTGTGGGATGTGGGTGGTATGTGTGGATGTGGGATATTGTTTCCATACTGATAAAGGCTTACTGATGGCGGCGCAGCGAAGCGCGTCTGGTTTTACGCTAGTATGTACACAGAAAAAAAAGATCACGATATTTAGTATCAATCTGGTATTTTGTAGTATCAAATCGGCCTTCACCTGAAAAATTCCCAGATGATATGTTCGAATATATAACTTTGAAATTTCGAACACATCAAAGTGATATTTTTTCAGACCAACAATTTGATATTCTTTAATATCAATGATATATTATTATAGTATCAAAGCTATATTTTCAAAATACCTGTAGGACATGGATTAAGGGTCAAAGAAATATTTTTAATATATCAAAAGGGTATTATTGTAGTACCAATGCTTTATTATACTCTGTACCGAAGGAACATAGAGTATATTAAGTTTGTGCAAAAGAATGTAACAAGGAGAAGGAATCGTTTCCGACCCTATCAACTATATATATTCTTGATCAGCATCAACAGCCGAGTCGATATAGCCATGTCCGTCTGTCCGTCCGTCCGTCTGTCTGTCTGTCCGTCTGTCCGTCTGTCCGTCCGTCCGTCTGTCTGTTCGTCTGTCCGTCCGTCCCACAGTGCTCGCAGTTCGGGCTCGCTAGCGGCATTTAATTCAAATTTTCAAATTTGAAAAAGCGTTGATTTTTTTTTACAAATCGATAACAGATACTTTGATTAGATTTTTGGAGCTTTTTTAAAAGCTCTCCGATCAGCTGATCATCAGCTGTGAGCTGTCAAACACAGCATATGCTGCAGCAAGCGCTTTACAAAATTTTTTCTTTGTTGTGCGCATTCACTTCGAGTCTCTGGGAAATTTGGAATCTTTACTTATTGTATTACAAGTTTGGTTTTTTATAATCTTCAAGGTATGTATTACATAGAAAATCAGTGTTTGTGACCGGTCTATAAGTGTGTTGCTTATAAAACGTAATGGTAATTAAGTGTATTAACAACGAGTCAACAGTAGCGTACACCTGTCTTTCGTGGAGTAGAACTATACTTGATTCACCTGGATTCAGTCTAATTCTTATTTTATCTGGAAGTTGGAATCATTGTGCGTCCAAAATGTCCAATATGAATTGCTACTACCTGCTACCCTTCCTACTACGGCACTTTTTAGGCACAATGTCAGTCGAAAAACGGACACTTTTCTTAGTATGGCATGAAGAAGCGATCCCAACCAAGAAGTTCCTCACCATGGAAAACTTTGTATTTGATACTGTTCTGAAAGGCGTTAACTATACTCAGGAGGAGAAATGCGAGATTGGCAAAAAGCTGCGAAATTTCACTAGCAGGCTTGTCATAAAGTGGAAAAATTGTCGAAGAAATAAGTTGTTTTTTGAAAATGACAACAAGGAATGGCTAGATACGCCGATAGTATTGATAGATAGATCAGCTTCCGAAAATGTTGGACGTCCACAAAAAGATATTTCGGTGTGTTGCAATCAAGATACTTTGCGAGAAAGATACGGCAGACTTGACTCGTAGAGAAATTGAAAACATAAAAAGCCAAATCTTAAATATTGTACCAACATTAGTGAGTACCTTTAGAATTGATCACCAATTTCATATGACCATGCTTGATGGTAAAACGTTCAGTGTCATATCGGAATCCTCTTCGCAAACATGCGGAATCTGTAGCGCAACTCCTAAAAATATGAACAATCTAAATTTGGTGAAGAGCTTTTCTATTAATGAAAACCTATTTGAATATGGCTTATCAAGTCTCCACGCCTGGATTAGGTTTTTCGAGTGTGTTTTGCACATTGCATATAGAATTCCTATACAAAAGTGGCAAGCTCGTGGTGCTGATAAGGATGTTGTTGAACAACATAAAAGAAGTATTCAGCAGAAGCTAAGAGAAGAAATGCATTTGTTGGTGGATATACCAATGGCTGGTACTGGCAGTACGAACAACGGAAACACTGCAAGGAGGTTTTTCCAACAGCCAAATTTGGCTGCTCATATAACAGGAGTAAGCTATGATTTAATATATCGATTCAGCGTAGTCTTACGAGCATTGGCTTGTGGACACGATATAAATACGGAGGCATTCGGGTCTTACGCATTGGAAACTGCCGAAATTTTTGTTGAAGCATACCCCTGGTTTTATATGCCATCGTCAATTCACAGAATTTTAATTCATGGAGCAGACATTATAGATAATTTTTCTCTTCCTGAAGGAAGCTCTTGAAGCCAGGAACAAGGACTTTCGAAACATACGCGAGAGCAACACCAGAAAAAATTCTCGAAAAAATACTATGGAAGATGTCATAAATGCATTGTTAGTTTCATCCGATCCTTTGATATCTTCATTGTCAAATGGATCTTCGATATCGTCTGCAAAAAATATTATTCTGGACGAGGATGTGAAGCGCTTGCTTTCAATGAAGCATATGGATATGCCTGATTCTGAAGATTCCGATTCGGAATAATATATTTTTTATCGTTTTCAATAAAATATTGATTTACCAAATTTGTTTAATGAAGTTTAAAAAAAAAATTAAAATTAAAATATTTTTTTTTAAAAATAAAAAAATAAAAAACAATTAAAAAATAAAAAATTGTTTGCAAAAAATTCTTTGATTTTTTTCTGAGCAGTGAAAAAAAACCGACTGAAGATATCTGTTTTCGTTTGGAAGTTATTAATTAAATGCCGCTAGCGAGGCCCAATCGCCCACTGTGGTGTCCGTGTGAACGAAGAGATCTCAGAGATGGTAATTTTTTTCAATTTTTGACACGCACAAAACGTGTATCTTCCGCATCTTCATGATAGATGGTTCGTACCTTCTAGAGATGTATATATGAAGTTGTTTTTATCTAGTAATCTAAATTATTTATCGATTTGCTGAAGGAATGATAAAGATCGGATGAACGATACTCAAGTTATGAGCAAAAAACGGCCAGTTAACACACCCCACCCACCCCCCACCGATAACCACAGCATTCTGTTGAACGGCAATCTTAGTGAGAGAGAGAGAGAGAGAGACTTAGAGAGCGCATCGCGTTGTGCGTTGTGTGTTAACTGGCCGTTGGACTCGTGAGCATATGCGAGTGTAAGGGTGCAGAGTATGTTATAGACGGGCTTGACCGACTTTCTTTCTTGTTTTTTATAATATCAAAGCTATATTTTTATAATACATATTACAATTATTAACACAATTTTCTTTCCGGAAAAATCTGCTCTTTGTCGCTGGAAGATATTTAATTAAGGCGGTCAAAGTTAAATCCACACTCTAGAAAAATTGTAAAATTAATACTTTGAGAAGAATAATTATTTCAAAACCAAACTTACCAATTAACTATTCGTACACCAATTTTCCAATGTTTAGTGTTTGTATCAGCTCATAGAGTTGGATGTCTTCCATTTTAATCTGAAAATTATAAAAATTAATATATTTAAACTCGCATAAGTTTTTTTGTGCATGTGTGCGAAATCTGCCGAAAGAAAAGGCTGAGCATGCGCTTTTTTGTTCTGCCCTTGAACTTCAAACAGCACACATATACATACAAACATGCATATGTTTGCATATGCATGTATGTGTGCTTGTCTGCTGTTTGACGTTCAAGGGCAGAACAAGAAACACGCATCGCGGACCCAAAATATGTATACACACATATTTACATATTTAAACACTCACTTCTACTGCGTAGAGAGCTCAAAGTGAAAAAAAACACGCGCAATATGTATGTTTATAGTGTGTGTATAATAATCGTACATACTATTAGCGACTGAATAAAGGCAATAGCCTTTTGCAATGTATTAATTTGCAAGTACAACAACAGTACAACAAAACATACACATGCAATTCACATTTTATTCACTTTTACTGTTTACATTTTTTTTTTAGGCACCGCACTTTTTCGAACTTCGAAACGTGCATGAAGAAAAAACCGGCACCCGTTTTCGCGCTTGCGGCAGCAGAGCAATGAGCATTGTTTTTACTTTTTTCGAGATGGACTATTGCTGTCTCTCTTTGATTTGAGAAACTCTGTGTGTCTCTTTCTACTTTCAAAATTTCGATGTCTACTTTGATCTGATCACTAGCTCATTTTTCACATCACTTTGATCATTTCACTTTTCAATATAATATTTTTAGTATCAATGTGGTATTACAGGTTCATATTGATATTAAATAGTTTCACTTTGATATGCAAATATTGATATTACTAATATGATTTTGAAATACCTAATCTTATTTTTTTCTGTGTATGCATATGTATATATGAAGTTGTTTTCCATGTGAAATTTAAATTATGCAAGAAAAATCAATCGCCCCGTAATCAGACGAATTTTGGCGCCAAACGCAAATGTGTGTTAGTTAAATACATATGTACCCATACACACAATAGCGTTTGGCGCCAAAATTTGTGTGGTGTATTCGAGACTGTGTCCACGTGTACATTACATACATACATATTATCTACATATGTACTAAGAAGGTTGCACATAAATATTTATGTATGTATTTGCCAAAGTATACTCATTAAATCAAAATTATATTTTTTCGAATTTATTTCAGTTTGATGTCAATTAAAGTTGATTGCGTAAGTCGTTTGGATCGCGCCATAATTGGAATTAACTGTCAGATTCATAAAGATGACGAGATTCGCATTTACACGCTGGCTATGAAAGAGGTCCACGTGCAGCACACAAGTTTTTATTTGACTTAAGGAAGTTCAGTTTGACATTAGCAGAGTTCGTACACTTTGTTAGAAACTCCTTACTCACACTATCTTAAATCTATTGCATATAGAAAAATTGAAGAACCAGTGCTAGACTGTGTGACTCGATGGAACTCAACCTACAAAATGTGCGAACGATTACTAACTCTTAAAGAGTTTTGCATTCAGAGTTCTTTAAAAGAGCTCCACCTAAAAACATCTGAATGGAACGTATTTCAAAATATATGTAATTTGCTGCGGCCAATTTATAAAACTTCTTTAAAGCATTCAAGGATTCACAATTACTACCAAGTGATCTTTATTACGCTTGGTTTTCATGACGAGCAATTGTTCTAAAATCTTCAGCAAAACATTGTTTATTATTATCTAAGTACCTCGATAAACGTTCTTCTATTATGAGCTCAGTATCAATATCGGCTGCAGTGTTCCTAGACCCGAGATTTCAAACTTTGTTAACTTCTGACCAAAAAAAAGTTGCAAAGCAGCACATTGCAGACATGCTGAAGCGCCAAAAAGAAATTCTTAATGAGAGTTTTCAAAATTCAACTTTAAATAACTCAACGTCTGATTGCGAAGAAGAGAAGTTTATGAAAGCAATAAGCAAATATCAAATATAAAATCTGTAAATAATGTTATAGATTACTTCGACAATTGTTCAAAAGAACATACATCGACAAATGTTTTAAAATTTTGGAACGGTCAAAAAAACGAGGACGAGGAAAAATATTGCCTTAACAATACTTGCTGTTCCAGCATCTCATGTATCAGTTGAACGAGCCTTTTCAACTCTTAAGTTTGTTCTTTCTGATCCAAGAGCTAGTATAGATGAACAGCTCCTAGAAGATATAATGCTTATTAACTTAAGCCAAAGATTTATAGATATTATAAATGACGCATGTGAAACAGAAAACGATTTTCTTGGGAGCTGACATTGGATCACAATTTTGCCTTCTCGCTGCCTTTACGAGGAATATTTGTATTGAAATTTAGCTATAGGTTTTAATAAATGGGTGTTGGATGAGAGCACAGATTTATAGATTTTATTGATGACGCATGTGAAAGAAAAAACGATTGTTCTTGGGAGCTGACATCGGACCCCACAAAAAAAAAATAAAAATGTTTGAATGAGATGCGGTATCTACATGTGTAGTGTCTTTGCTTAAACTAAGCAGTTCTCCAAGGTTGTAAATGTCAGCTAATGAATTTGATAATTTAAATTACTTTATAAAAATAAAGATTATTATAAATTGAAACAATTTATTTTTGGTTCAAGCGAACCGAGGCTCGAACCAATACCTTGGGTTCAGGGGTTCCAGGAACCGGTCCGCTAACCGAACCTTAGACTTAACACAGGGTTCGAACCCCCGGACCGAACCCTCTGCAAAATTTTAGAGGTTTGCATTCTTGCTTGTGTGTAAATAAGAACTCTATGTAGCAATGGGCAGAGAAGGAGTGCTCTGTCAGCACCTTCCATGACCTTAACTGGTCACAGAGGTCTTCTGAGATTAGAGTGATGTCTAAAATCTCATTTTTATTTTTGATGATAAATGTGGGGTCTTTCCCTTTATTGGCAATGTGCAAGTATACAGTGACTCACCTCGCTCGTTGATATCTGTACTGCCCTATAGTGTGTGGTGTGGATTGGCATCGCCTCCCAAGATGAGGGTCGTGAGGGTGTGTTTACTTTTCCTGTCGTGAGCCAGATAGAAAGAGGCCAGCCTGATGTTTGAACTCCACAGTTCCATGTGTTATATTAATATGTAATATTAAGATGAAATTCTGCTAAAATTCTGAAATTCTGCGAGAGTACGCGTATTAATCAAAATACCATGGGTGAAATTCAAGATAAATCTAAGCTTGCTAAATACTAATAACAATGATGAAGACCTAGAATATTTAGAAAACAACGAAGTGTCAGACATATTGTCGCTACAAAAACTTAAAAGAATCAAAAAAAAAATTTCCATAATTTTTACAAACAGACTTCTCATTTGTTATTTGATTTATTGCACTGCTTGGTTTTATCTTCATAAATTCGGCAAAAAACGGGGCGGGATTCAAAGTTTAAGATGTTATAGTTTTGAAACGCTTTGTCGCACAGCTAAATGTTATATTTGAAAGTTTTATGCTCTTTCATTTATGTTATCAGGTAATTGTGAGTAGCTCTTACTGGAATTAAAAAAATGGGAAAAAAGAGAAAAATACATTTTTTCGTACATAACTTGAAAATTATTGCCCGCACAAAAAATTTGTGCGCACCAAAAAGAAAGGTAATGTTATTATCTATAATCTTATCTTTTCTCCAATGTCAATCGTTTCCAAGATACAGAGCAAAGTATAGCAATATTTCATGCATAAATATGCCCTTTTTATGCACTTGAAAAGTGCATTATAATTTTGCCCAGGAGTTTGCAACGCATAGAAGGAATCATCTCCGACCACATAAAATATACATATATTCTTGATTAGCATGACGAGCTGAGTCGATAGGGCTTTGTCCGTCTGTCTGTTTCTACGCGAACTAGTTCCTCAGTTTTGAAGCTATCGAGCTGAAATTTTGCACAGAGTCTTCTTTTGGCTGCACGCTCATACTATGTAGAAGGATCGGATGACTACTTCTTGTAGCTGCCATAGATACGATCGTTCGGAAAATTGGTTTTTGTGAGAAAGACTTTTTTGTTTTCAATGTTAGCACTCTTAAGCTTGGTTTTTATTAAAATTATTTGTTTTAATACCGATCTGCGAAGTTTGGTCGAAATCTGTAACCTTTGGAGTACTTCGGTACAGACGAAGTTAGCTTTCCTTTTTCGTTTTACCTAATTTGACTGGACTATATACCGGGGTGCCACAGAAACCTCTTCCAACCAAATTCCAATCGAATTCCAATTCTTAGATGCCACATAAAATTCTTTTGGTTGGTTTCAAACCTCCCGTATTTTGTTTGCAGATTTAGCAAAATTCACCACCCAAACAATTTTGACAAGCACAAATTAACATTGAAAAGGTTGCATCAAATGAATAAATTATTTTATAAGATTTAACATTGAAATTTGCGTTTCAATAATTATTCGCAAAACCAACCAAAGTCTCTCATATAATCAAATGCAACCACCTCATGTGGTGCCCTCTATGGATGGTGTCGCCATCTATGCGACAACCAGCGGACTTAGGGCTGGCAAGTTATGCTTCATGATGGCGCGAACAAATTTTAGAATTTTTCATTTTAATTTAGAAAATATGACTTAAATTTGAATTAAATTTAAAAATGCATCTTAGAACATATAACACAATCCAAAATTCAGTTAAACCCATTACCCATGACCAGCAAATGGCAAATTTATTTTTCTTATGGTCTGTTGGTTGATACAACCGGTTGGAAAGTCTCATGTTCGGTACTAGGACCAGCTCCTTTACTTATCGAACATAAAAATTTGGTTCGTAGATTGGTTCAAGAATTCTCAGATCGTTGAGACAATTTTTGGTTAAAAATAAGACCAATTGGAAGATATTAAAAACGTTGAACTATACCCGAAAGAACCTCATTTAGTGTAAATTTGATTCATATGATCTCTACCACGGCTTTCTATAGTGTAATGTAGGCCAAGCTTCTCTCAATCTCTTGGCTTGTGTGATGATACTTTTTCGTACAAGAGAAATGGAGAAATGGCACTACCCTGTCGTTCGGAAGGTCGCCGGTCGGCTGGAGAATGTCAGCCGGATTCTGACTACGGCTGCCGGCCACCATACCAGCTCTCATATTAGATTTTATAAGGGATGTCACCAATTCCGAAAGCTACTGCCAGTCAAACGACAAAAGTGTCCAATCGACCGGCAGGCTGTTTCGGTAAGCATTATGGCAGGCGGTACAGACCATACATCGGCCAGAAGGTTGTATCAACCAAAAGACCAAAAGGAAAATATATATTTTTTTTCTATTTCATAAATACATTTGTTTCTATACATTCATTACCACCGAAACCCATACATTATTATTTTCACTTTTCTACTTCTTTTATATGTGTTGAATGTGTTTTGATAATGTTTTTTATACCCGTTACTCGTAGAGTAAAAGGGTATACTTAAGTCGTGCAAATGTAACAGGCAGAAGGAATCATTTCCGACCATATAAAGTATATATATTCTTGATCAGCATCAACAGCCGAGTCAATATAGCAATGTCCGTCTGTCCGTCCGTGCGTCTGTCCGTCTGTCTGTATGAACACCTAGATCTCAGAGACTAGAAGAGCTAGAGCAACCAATTTTGAAATGTAGACTCCTATTGTCTGCACGCAGATCAAGTTTATTTTCAATTTTTGCCACGCCCACCCCCGCCACCACAATAAAAAATGTTGAATAACTCCCACAATTTTTGAGATATCGATTTTATATATTTTATATATATCGAATTTAAAACTTAAGTTTATATTCGCAACATCTATAAGCCCTGAAATTTTCATTAAGATCGGATGATGAATAGCCGAGTTAAAACATGTTGCATACTTCTCGGCTGTCTCACCTCAGGCACACAGGATGGCTTTTAAACATTTCTCTCGAAGTCGGTTAGAGCCGACTTTAACTTACGCTCTCGTTTTATAATCATACCTTTACTGAGATTTGCACTCGGGACTGTTTCATTCTTATTCGAATGCTCTAGCTAAACGCCACTGCTGCTAAGATCAGAAGGCGAACTAAGTGAACTATATATTTTTGAAATATTTTGTAAATTTCCTACTTAAATATTTCTTACCATAAAACAAACAAAATGACGTCATTCAAAAATTCCTGAGCGACGGTTTTGCTCATAAATTAAATAAATCGCCAAAGTCACAGAAACTGCTTTAACGTTAACATCTGCCCATAAGAATCAAACAGTACAAATTGGCTGATCGTGTCAACATATGTATGTTGAGAGCAGTTGTACCAACAAAAACAAATAGCATCCCGCCAAATTTAAAAGGTGACCTTTT